>PVKA01043558.1:0-16692 GCA_004027165.1 Ctenomys sociabilis
GGGATCTAACCCAGGACCTTTTGCTTGCTGATCTAGAGAGATAGCTTAATGGCTAGGTTAGTGGTAGATTGTTTTTGTTTTTTCCCGTGAGCATTATTATATATAGTCATTGTTTTTGTATTCCTTCTTGGCATTACAGTCTCACACTAAGTTCCAAATAACCAGGTAAGACAGAATTTTACCTGAATCTAGAAATCAGAGTTCATATATACATTTTTTTCCCTCTAAATTTCAAATTTACCCCCAAGTTACCTAACATGTCTGGGGTTTTAATTTATACACATTGTAAATGATAACATGGATTAGTTTTACCTGAATTACTTTTACCGGAAATGTTTTTAAGATTGGTGGTCCCCACCCCATACTTCCTTTCTGTGTCTGTCTGCCTGCACACCCACCTGCCTGCCTGCCTGTCTGCCTTCCTTTGGTTGTTGTTGTTATAGGATATTTTGTCTTTTGAGACAGGGTCTTGTCATGTAGTTCAAGCTGACGTTGAACTCACTGTGAACCCCCCCCCCAACCTACCACGTCCTAGGATTACAGAAGTCTGCCACTACTCCCAGCTGCACTTTATGCTTTGTATATTCACACTGTGAGTCTTTGTAGAGGTGAGATAAAGGAAAACACTCTTATTTTATAGCCTCCCCCTTCTGATAGTATAAAGGAAAACTAACAATACAAACAGTACAATCGGTATCTTGAGTGTCTTCAGGCTGGTAAATTAGCACTGTTTTGTCTTATATGTTTATCCATTATGTTCTCCGGATTTGTTTATCATTATTCTACAGACTTAGTTTTTAAAATTTATTCTAATCCAAGGTTTCTGTTATCTTTTTGAGAAAATAGTTATATTTTCTTTTGTCACAGACATCTGGGCAGAAGTCACTTTTGGTCACAGATCTGAAGGATGAGCTGTTGCCTAAGTACTCTGAATTAAGAGCTTTTTCACAGGTAAAACTTGAAATCGGAGACTATTGAAGCAAATCCCAGGGAACAAAAATAATATGATTTGTAAAACACTTGAAAAGTATAAATATTTTATTTCTATTATAGTACTAGAAAAATAATTTCAGTTTTTATTACAGCATCAGAAAAGAATGATTAGTGACTTGCCAATAGTGATATAAATGGGTGAAATATTCTCTAAATAATGTTTGTTTTGCCATGCCAGGGAATGAGTGCAGGACATTACACATACTAAACAAGTTCTACCCCCAGCTACAGACCAGGCTCATGAATTAATACTTATTAGGATGATGTTAATGCAGTTAATACCTATTTGTTTGTATTCATAATGCATTTTGACTAAGTGTATAACAGAGAAATCAGGAAACTTTTAGGATTTACAGCATGTCTATTATTAGAAGCAGCATAATACTAGATTATGTGTCTAAGAAGTAAAGATTGCCAAAGTGAAAAATTATAATGAAGCTGGAGATGCAAACAAAAATACCTCTCCATGAATTACAGTTTATCCTAGAAAAATGAAGACAGTTATATTTGAGATTTTTCTGTATTCACATATAGCATTTGATACATGGCTTTATTTTAGGCACAAATATCAGTTAGCTTATGTTTTTCTTATCCTTTAGATTTGTTCTACAAATCTTAGGCATAACTTTATTTTTGTCCTTGTGCCTCTTCACATGTTAGAGTAGCATGTTATAGATGCATAAATGTGAGTATATAAATAATTGAAATAATTTTTCAGAACAATTCAATAGACTTCAGAATTACTTAGAAATAGTGTTTCACTTGCTCTGTCATTTAACACAACAATCTTACAAAGTAAATGATCTGTTTCACAGATGAAGAAACAAACTAGAAAAGGTTAAGTAATCCTTTTCTGCTAAGAGGTATGTTCAGGATGTAAATTTCAATCTATCAGATTCATGCTGTTCTGTTTTACTCTACTGCCCATGCAAGTTTGGAAGAAAGGACATAGTTGCACCAAAATATGCTTGGCAGTCACCCACAGGTGATTTCACCTGTTAGTTGGCTTTGAGGTTGCTGTGGGTAAGGGAGGAGACTAATAAAAAGTGCTGACTGAATCCTTGGATTATTGTATTTTTGCTCTGATGGAAACTAATTATGATAATAGTATACAGAGGGAGTATTCATTATCTCAATGTTTGATATCAGATGTTTCTATTTTATTAGAGTTTATTGGGATTTTTTAATATTTGCAAAGATTTTATTTACTAGTTGCACATCCCTAACCCAAAAGTCTGAAATCAGAAATGTTCCATAGCCCAGACTTTTTGAAAATCATGTTGGCACTCAGACAGTTTTATATTTCAAAGTATTTTGAATTTAGTCATGCTTAGTTTGTATTTGAACTCAAAATGAAGACATTTGGTATATTTTTGAGATCATATACCAGAAGACCATACATGATGTGGGTTGCCTGTTACTACCTTGATTTAAAGGAAAAAGACCTCTTAACTCAGAAATTAATAGGTAAGTCTGGTTTTTACTTACAATAGCTCAACTAGCCTTCTTAAATTCTATTTATAGGATGAAAAGCAATCATGTGCTTAAAGCATAAACAAATATGTGTTGATGTCTTTCTTAGTGGAACTCTGCCTTCCTAACCCCACATTCTTCTTTGTTCTGGTACAAACCCAAGAAAGAACATTTTTTTCATTGTGTATTATTGTCTTAGGCTCTCTAGCTAAACAAAGCAGTTTGCTGAGGAGTACACACATGTGACTTTCTGTTTTCATATATTTAATAAATGTTTAATACATTATTATTAGGCAGTGTGCAGGATTCTACATTGTACAAGACAGTCCAACCCATCATCATGAATCTTTTAATCTAATAGGGCAGATAAGATACACATTTGGATATGTTGAGTATTAGGCTTTAAATCTGAATGTTTTATACTCAGTAGTGGCACAAAGAAAACTACAAGAGAAAGCTAATGATTCATTTTCTCAGGTGAGATATACTTTGTTTCCCCAGTTGTATTAAAAGCAAAACATTTTCATGTAAGTGTGGAGGTAAGTTTATGTTTAGAAATAATCATATGAAGGGCCAGCCAAATAGCTCAGAGGATTACAGAGCCTGCCGTACTGGCCCCACCCCTGCAGCCTGCTGAGATGGCAGTTGAGACTGGATGTGGCGGTGTGCACCTGTAATCCCAGCTCTTGGGAGGCTGTAAACAGGTGGACCACTATGAGTCCGATCTAGTAGTGACAACACCGTGTAGACTCTTCCCTAAAAATACAAAAAAAAAAAAGAAGAAAGTAACACATGAACTTTTATCTCATAGGTTGTTTGGAGGTCATAGTACTTCTCTCTCCTAAATTCAGAACATCAGATTATAGCCTGGAAATGAAAAGAAATCTGAAATTACTTCATAATTTTAGCAATAGAAATGTATCTTGGGGAAACTATTCAGATACTGTAGAGTAAATGAGATAAAATATGAAATCACTATCTCAAATTCATTTTGTTATAAATATAATTACTGCTATATTTTTAAACTAAGTTTTAAACATTTCTGTAAATAAAAGGTATTCTTGACATCCTAATAGAGGCAAGCATTTCCCTAGTTCTGGGGAGAGAGTCTCAGAGTGGCCTGAATTTCTGCAAAATGCACAATACCTAGGCCACCAATAAATCATAGAAAATGCTTTTCCTTTCTCTTTTCCACTTCTAACTGATGTGTTTATTAAGTTGAATGAGCCAGCACTGTCAAGACTTCCCTGTGGAATAATTTGTACTGTGTGCCAGAGTCTCACTCCCAGCAGAAGAGCCAGGGTGAAGGCTAAAGGCTGAAGGCAAAGCCAGGAGTATGTGAGGGGCTTTGTCAGAGCCACAGACAAGTCTCACTGGCCTGTTAATCCTGGAAAACTCTGTTGTTTAGCCTTTACCAGCTATCTAGTAGACCCTCCCTGTATACTGTGCCTGGAGCCAACGAGCAGATCTGCAGTGACCTTCTGTGCCCTCACTGTGCTCATTCACCATCCCACCAGAATGAGAATTTTCTTTCTTTCCTATTTGTCTTTCAGCCAGTGAACTTGGGAGACCCACTGAGCCAGCTTATTTTATATAGCTAGATAGGCATGATGAGAGTGCCTAACAATGTAGAGGGCAAAGAAAAATATTACTTTATCTCCTCCTTAGGACTGCCAGAATAGCTAAAGAGAAATTGTATTTAGTACCTTGACCTAGAGATAAGGAAAAGAAAAGTAACAGTGATAGGAGACAGAGACTCTTTTTCCTTGAGAAATTTTATGGGCAGAAAATTTAATATTTTTACAGCATTAATTTGTAAAAACTAAAAATATTTTTTAAAATGTATACCAATACATAGTGAACATAAACCATATTCAAGTGACTGTTGAACACTGAAAACAGCTGAATTTCAAAGCAGTATAACTTCTTATTTTAAAGAAATAAAAGTTTTCAAAACAAGATAATAGGGTAACAGTAGTTAATACATTTCATATTATCTTTTAGTTATTCAGAGTACAAGATATAGGCATTTAATTGTCCAGACAATATTAGCACAAACTTTTCTTTCAATACACTAAGAGCAATTAGTAGTAATATCTTGTATACATGTATATGTAATATCTTGTATACAGGCGTTTTTTACTTTTCCCTTTTTTCTCCTCTCTCTCATCCCAATTTCTCTTTCCTTTTGAATAGTTTCTTCCAATTTTACAGTATCTATTATACATTTTGGCTCTTACTCTTTGACATTATCACACTAGGGAGACAAAGCCATGTTTGCACATTTGCATCTAGTTTACTTCACTTATGAATATGGTCTTGAGTTGCAACTGTTTACTTGTAAAAGTCTCCAGTGTATCCATCTTTATGGCAAAATAGTGCTTCATTGTATAAAAAGACATCTCTTATCCATATGTTGATTGATAGGCATTTGGGTTGTTTTGAAGATCTAGCTACTATAAGTTGTTCTGCTATAAGCACATGTGAAGCTGTACAACAGTGAAAAATTTCTATTTCCAGACTTGTCACAACTGTGTTTTTGAGAATAGAACTTTAATTCATTGCTTTGGCATGTTCACTTCCCCTTATTTTTCCTTTTTTATTTATTCTGAACCAGAGTTTTTATTCCTTTCTTTCGTTCCTCCTCTTCCTCTCCCCCCTCCCTCCTGCCTTCTTTCCCTCCCCCTCCCTCTCCTCCCCTTCCCTTTTTCTCTTTTCTCTTTCAAACTTATGAACCTAGGGCCAGCCACATAGCTCAGAGGATTATAGCACCTGCAAGCAAGCAAATCCCTGGGCCTGCCATGCCAACCCCATCCCCGGGGCACGCTGAGATGGCAATTGCAATTGGGCATGGTGGTATGCACCTGTAATGCCAGCTTTTAGGAGGCTGTAAACAGGTGGATGACTATGAATCCAATCTAGTAGTGAGACACTGAACACTCTGTAGACCCTTCCCTAAAATACAAAAAAAAAAAAAAAGAAAGAAAAAGAAAGAAAAGAAAAGAAAAAGGGGGAAAAAAAAAATCTCATGACCCTGTGCTTACCTGACTGGCAATTTACCTCTGACCTCTGTACCAGATTTTTAAATTGTGATTTATCTTGTCATTCTTTTTAATATTAAAACAACATATGTAGTAGGTTTTATTTTAAAAGTAAGGACATTTTAGGGCATGAGGAAACTTTTGGATGTTTGAATATCTTAAGTGTGATGAGAATAAGGATATATGGGTCAAAATTTAACCAAATTGTATACTGTAAATGGCTACAGTTTACTGCATGGCAACTGTCAGTATATTTACGTCAATAAAATGATTTAATTTTTTTTTGCTGATGTAATCTTATTACTAAAGCTTGATGTTATTTTGCTTCTTTTTCTGTTGAGGGGCTTGTGTATGTGTGTCTTCTCAATTATATAATCCAGTCTTGCATTAATGGTAATAGCACACCATTTATCGTACTTGTTGGTAATATTTTATCACCATTGATTTTTTAATTTTTAAATTCATTTCTCCTCTTCCTCTATTGCTTTTTTTTTTCGTGTGTGTGTGTATGTGTGTGTGTGTGTGTGTGTGTGTGTGTGTGTGTGTATTGTAGGTTCATGAATTCAGCAAAATAACCCAATATAGTCCAGTAGATCATTATAGTACTGGGATATCTGCGGGGCTGGCAATGTGAGAAGTTGTTGACTTGAGCCTTTTACAGCTCAGCATATTAATATGGCTTTACTTTTTATACTTTGTTTTCTTACTTTTGTGCTGGATGGTTAAGACTTATGTAACAAAAAATGTACCTTTTGTATCTGACAAGGTCAGTCAAATCCCCTCAGGATTTACCCTGAAACCATGTACAACATCTTGTACATCCTTTGTCAGTGTCAGCCATGTGGATGAGTCATGTTCATTGCTTAACCAATTTGCTCTCTCTGAAAGCCTGAGAGAATGTTTTCTCTGTAGGTGACTTTCCTTAGGCACACTCTACATTGTCATCACTTTCCTCTGTGGTCCCATAATCTCTCCACTGAGTTACAGGATGTTACAGTACAAGTTCTCTTATGTCCTGAGTCCTCACTGACCTTGAAGGGCTAGGGCCAAAATGTTGGCTATCGTTGTTGGCCTTTCTTTTTCTCTAATTTTTTAGTCTGCAAACTTAAGTTGTTAACCCTCCAGAAGAGAAACTCAATGATATTATTATCCTGTAATATAGGCAGTTGAGTTTATCACTATATGTCTGAATATCAAATGCCTTAGACATAACATGGAACAAGTATTTTTCAACAATTATTGATATGCTAAACTTTTAAGTCCCTATCAAATGTGAAAAAAATAAACAATTATAATTTTTCCACAGAAATTTAGAAATCTAACCATATGCAACATTGTAATAGGACAGTCCTGTGACATTTTTTCTTGTTTCTTCTTTTATTGCCTTTTTTTTTAAACAAACATTTATTTGAGAGAAATATAATAGGAGTTGGCATTACATTAGAAGCAGTACGCATTAGAAGACCAGAATGACAGGCATTCCAGGAATGGCCCTAGGATTACACATTGTTATCCTTAGTGTAGTTGCTTAGTGTTTTATAGTATTAACAGTGACTGTTTGTGAATAACTGTTATTACTAATTTAAAAGTAGTTATAGTAAATCCTTGTAAGTTTTTATTACTAGGACTACTAATGTATTGTTTATTGATTTGTATTTTCAGAGTATATAATTATGTGTTGTTTTTTAAATCATTTATTGATTGATTTGGTATAAGATCTTAGTATACAATTTGGACTTGTAGAGATTCTCCTGTCTCAGCCTCCCCAGCACTGGGCTTACAGGTGTGCACCACCATGCTGGGTTTCAGGACCAGCACAGCATCCCTGGGGTTCTGGGGCTAGCATGCCATGTGGTAGTGGGGAATTGAGTCCTTGCACTTACCAGGCAGGCGCTTAGAACACCCAGCTATCTCCCCAGCCCCTATCCTTGTATTTGTAAGGATAATTGGTCTGTGATTTTTATTTTCATTCATTTGTATTATATATAAATTAATAGTGATGGGTGGGATCATTTGGTTGTTAACAATGACATTAATACTAAATAGTTTACTATCGGGCGTGGTGGTGCATGCCTGTAATTCCAGCACTCGGGAGGCTGAGACAGGAGGATTGTTGCGAGTTCGAGACCAGCCTGAGCTACAAAGTGAGCTCAAGGCCAGCCTGAACTGCATAGTGAGACCCTGTCTCAAAAAAAAAGACCAAAAAAAAAAAAAAAAAAAAAAATACTAAATAGTTTATTATGATTTTGTTTTCCAGAACCTGGGATTGAACTCAGGGCCTTGTGCTTGCCAGGAAAGTGCTTATTCCACTAAGCCATCTGCCCAGCCCTGGTTTTAGTTTTATGTCCCTGATGACTACTGTTGAGCCCACCCATTCACGTATTTTCTGCCCATTTGTATATCTTGTAGAAAGTTTTAGCCAACCTCCCCCTTCTTTTGAGACAGTCTTACTATGTAGATCGGGATAGCCTTGAATGAACACTGTAGTCCTGACTAGACTGAAATCTAGACGAGTCTTCCTGTCTCAGCTTCTCAAATGCTGGGATTACAAGCCTGCATCATTATTCCCTGATTTTAGTCTATTTAAAAAAAAATTTTATTATGATCTATACCAGTATTTTATAAATTCTGGATACATGTCCTTTGTAAGAGTTATATATTGTGAATATTATTTCATTCTTTTTCTTATCATTTATCCTTCTTGTTTCAAAAGCATGTTTTTAAATTCTGATCACTTCAGTATCTCGATTTTTAATGCTTCTGTTTTTTTATATCCTAAGAATTCTTTGCCATTTTCAAGAAGATTTTCCTTTTTGTTTTTAGAAATTTTATAATTTAACTCTTCATTTAGGTCTTTTTCTTTTTAGTGAAATTTTATATATTTGGAATAGAAGTTGAGATTTGTTTGGTTGTTGGTTTTGTAGTTCACTTCTTCAAAAGATTTTTACCTAAGAAAATTACATGACAATTGATTTAAATAAAGCAGTTCTTCCCTTGTATCCCCCACTTATTCTAGGGTAACCAGGAGCCAACAACAAGTCCTGAAGCAATGGTTCAGCCTTTTACTACCATCCCATTCCCACCACCTCCACAGAATGGAATTCCTACGGAATATGGAGTGCCACACACTCAGGACTATGCCGGCCAGACCAGTGAGCATAACCTGACACTCTATGGAAGTACGCAAGCCCATGGGGAGCAGAGCAGCAACTCGCCCAGCACACAGAATGGATCTCTCCCGGTGCGTGTGTTAGGAGATAGAAGGTAGAGGAGTGCATGTCAGTCACACTGAAATCGCCACCTCAGTCATAAGACCAGAACATCCTGTGAACTAATGTAGCGTTTCTATTCCATTTCTTAGCCTGTATGTAATTTCAGTTCTATTGCAAGCATTATGGTTAGAAGATAGGGAGTTTCAAGTAAAACAGTTACTGCCCAGGAACTGTTGGCCTAGAAATGAGGCCGACAATGGCAAGGTAAGTACAGTGGTAAATAAATGTAGGGGATGCCACTCTTCTGGCTTCACCAAAGTGTGCACACTGCAAAATCCCATGGTCATGCTCCCATTCTCATCTATACAGTCTTTCGACAGCATTTTCCATGTTGCTTTTTTCCCCTTAAAATGCTTAGTTCCTGGGGCTTGCCAGATAGCTTAATGAACCAAAGTGCCTGCTTAGCAGGTGTAGTGGGGGTGGTTTCAATCCCCATCATGCTGTGCCAGCCCTACGCCCGGGGCATGCTGCAACAGTGATTGAGACTGGGTGTGGTGGCTCAGTGCTTGGAAGGCTGAAAACAGGAGGATCACTACGAGTCCAATCTATCTAGCGAGACCCTGTAGATCCTGTACTAAATACATTTCAAAAAAACAACCAAAAAAAAAAAAATTAGTGTCTTAACTTTTGTGCTCTCCTATATTGTCCTCAGCAATGTGTGCTTTGTCCTCCTCTGTTCAGCTTTTAAATGTGGCAGTGTCCTGGAACCCTGTTTCCTTTCCATTTGTCTTTATATAACTAGACTACGAAATTCACTTACTTGCTCAAGGAAAACCTAGGAGTCATTCTTCTGTTTCTTTTATCTGTACCTCTGATCCATTAACAAGTCATGGCACCCCTTAACCACATCACTTTTTATGTCAGCCTCATCTCTTCTTACTACCACAGATGAAAGAGCCAGTGTTCTTTTGCCTGATTGGTAGGACTTATGTCCCAATATAGGCAGTAATTTCAACTCTCTTTGACTTGAGAAGATATATGAAGGTAGTAATACCTACTGTTGTGAAAAGAAAATAATAGTACCTACCTCCAGAGGCTGTTAGGAGGTCTAAGTTTGATTGAAGCAAGGTGTTTATCCTTGTTCTTACCAGTGTAGTCAGAATCCCATCACTTAATCCCCTGTGTTACCGCCTAACTTAGCTGTTCTCCATGTGGCAGCCAAGATGATTTTTACCTTTCAATCCAAATTGTGCTGTTTTCCTACTTAATTCTAATAGTATTCTAACATAGGTAGAGTAAAACTTGAACTCTTTGTGGGGTTTTGTAATCCCCAACCAAGCTCTGACCTCAGCCCTTACTACTTGCTAACATAAAAAGAAATGTCACAAATTAGCCATAAGTTTGTATCACATGCATGTATCAGCACTCAGAAAATTGTATTGTCTGTGGGATTTCATTCTAAGGTAAAAATGCACTATCAGATGAACTATCTCTATAGCTTTTAGATTTCACCTTTTTCTTTCTGGTATTGGATTACCAGAAGAAGATCTTTATTCAGACTTTAAGCCACTTAATGATTTACTTCCAAATGAAGATTTAGCCTTATAGAGCAAGCTTCTGTTACATAAAGATAAATTAAATCTACAAATACCTAAGGGGGGATTGGATACTAGAGATTTGGGGCCTTTACACTGAATTACATCTCTAGCTCTTTTTAAATTTGAGATGGGGTCTGGTTAGGGTTACTAAATTGCACAGGTGAGGCTCAAACTTAAGTCTTCCTTTTCAGCTTTCCATAATGCTGGGATTGAGGTGTGCACTACGAGGCAGTTTTATTAGATACTGAACCAAGAAATACCTCCTTTTATTGAAAATGTCTTATTTTTTCAATGTTGATTACTTATATGCAGACATGATTTTTATACTTCATAAATAATGGACTGTAATAGGCAGTTTGAAGAAGCCAATGACAGGTAACAAATGAGCCTTTCCATACCATTTGTTCTAGAATCATGAATTTTCCAGTTGATCTTTTGGCTTCATTGCCAAATAACTTTCAAATGATCATTAACTCAGAGACCCACAGAATACTATTTCAACCAAAAGAATAAAAAAGATGAAATAGATATATTTTTTCAAGACATATTAGTGATTAAAATCTATTTCTGCTTTAGTTAGTGTTTGTTTTGTTTTGTTTTGTTTTTGAGACATGGTCTTGCTATGTGTTTATGCTGGCCTTGAACTCAAGTTTCAGTTTGGCCTGGAATTTATAGCAATCCTCCTGCTTTGGCCTTCCTATTGTTACCCCCTATTTTTATTTCCATTAGTTTTGGTGATTTGTAACTTTCTTTTGGGGGTGGAGGTGTACTACCAAGCATCAAATTCAGGATCTTGCACTTGCCAGGCAGATGAGCTATACGCTTGGTAATTTGTGACTTTGTAGGAATCTGTTTCATCTACATTTACAATTTTGTTTGTGTGAAGTTATCAGTAAGGGTTTATGGTACCATTCTGTCTTTCACTTGTGATTTTAATAACTTATGTCTTTTATTTTACTCTGTCACTTTAACTAAGGTTTTGTTAATGTTTCAGATCTTTCCAGAAAGCCAGGTTTTGCTTTCCTTAGTTTTATTGTCTTATTTCATAATTTGTTGAATTCCACTCCTTACTGTTCTGCCTTCTGCTTGCTTGGAGTGTGATTTGATTTGTTTTCCTGGCTTGAGTAGGAAGCTGAGGTCATTTTTTTCCTTTCTGTATTAAAAGCTTTTAAGTTTTTCTACAGCAGGTTTTATTAACAGGTGATACATTGTATTTTTGCTTTTAAGATATTTTTAAAAGTACCTCATGGAGGTGTGCCCCCCCAGCTCATACTTGTTAATAGAAATATGTTATTTTTATTATGCATAGATTTATGTCTGCCATTTTACTGTGTCTTATGAGGTTTTTTTTTGTTGTTGTTGTTCCTGTTCACCTTTACTGGTTTCTGATAAATTTATTTGATTTACTATTTTAGCGCAGTCATACCTTAGTACTTTGAAACTCATCAAATTTGGTACTTAACACCTTTTGACATGTCAATACCACAATATTCATCATTTTTTTGTTACACTGCATGCAAGGTACGACAGTGCTCATTTCATTGTATTGTGACTTACTACCTCTTTTAGGCCAAAACAATTTTTTGGGAAGTTGTTTTTTGATACTAGTTGTACCTTCTAGAGCTAATTAATGAGAAGTACTAAGATACCACTATATTTCTTAGTCCTTTATCAAAGGATTACATATGTCTTCGACTTACCACAGTTTATGGATGGATTTATTTAGGTAAAATACAGCAGCTTTGCTCCTGAATGCTTCCATTCCCCACATTCCTTTGTGCTGTTGTATATACCTAAATTCCTGTGTCTATGTACCTGGATATAGTAGAAACTTACTAATGTAATTATTACTTTATAAACAATCTTAACACACTTCATGTAAAGACTTATTTTTTAAAGGGCAGTTTTAGTCTCACATCAAAATTGAACAGTTATGCACATGTTCCTGCTCCTATACATGTGTGACCTCCTCCCCATCAGCCTTCCACATTACAGTGGTACAATATTAAAATTGATAAACCTGGGCATGGTGGCGTGTGCCTGTAATCCCAGCTCTTGGGAGGCTATAAACAGGAGGATCACTATGAGTTGGGTCTATGTAGTGATAACCTGAAAAAGACCTGTACTTTAAAAAAAAACTAAACTATGTTCACACAGCATCACACAACACAAATCTATACTTTGTATTAGTGTTCGTTCCTGGTGTTATTCGTTCTATGAAAAAACATTTGTCATCATTTATCATCATACACAGTAGTTTCACTGTCCTAAAAATTCCAGATTTTGTTTCTTCATCTTTTCCCTCCCCAATTATTGGCTAAAACTGATCTTTTTATTGTCAGCCTAGCTTTGCCTTCTCCGTAGTGTTAGTCGAGTTGGAATCGTACAATAGGTAGCCCTTTTGGATTGGCTTTTCTCACTTAGCAATATGAATTTAAGATTCATATTTGTTTAAGGCATAACACTTAATTTCTTTCTATTGCCTAATAATATTGGGTGGTGGCTCTGTATTTATCCATTCACCTGTAAGAGGGTATCTGGGTTGCTTACAAGTTTGGACAGTTACAAATAAAGATGCTGTAAGCATTCATATGCACAGTTCAGTGAGAGTTCCTGTTATTCCACATCCTTGAGAGTGTTTGGGATGTCTGTGTATTAGATTTTGACAATTGCATTGTAACTTTGTTGTTATTGTTATTGTAACTTTCATTTTCTTGAGACACAGTGTGAAATAACTTGTATATGCTTGTGTGCCACCTATAGATCTTCCTCAGTGAGAGTGGGTTGTTCAGTCTTCAGCCATTTTTTAATCAAGTTGTTTTATAATTGAGTTTTCAAATTCTCTGAATATTTTGAAAATAATTTATCGTATCATCCTGTAGACCAAATTAATATTAGTGTCATGTCCTTTCAGCCTCCAAGATTCCTTTTAGTATTTTCTGTTGAATAAATCTGCTTGAAACAAATTGTGTTGTGCTAATCTGGAAATGTCTGTTCTGTATGTGTTCGCTTTTTAAGGCTAGTTTTGTTAGCTGTGGAGTTCTTGGTTCTCTTTCTCTCCCACTCCCCAAATACAATAGGTGAACCTATTGTCCCCTGGCCTCTGATAAGACTCAGCTTTCTTTAATGAGAATTCAACTGTTAATCCTATTATTGTTCCCCTGTTTATAGGAAGTTGTTATTCTCTTGCAGATAGCATTTTCTCCTTTGCTTTTAGCTCTTTCTGCAAGATGGGCCTAATGATGGATTTCTTTGTGTTCATTTTCTGGAATCTTTTGAGAGTTTTGAATTGGTTGATTAATCTTTGACATAAATAAGTGAATTTTGACCATGATTTCTTCAAGTGCTTCTTTTCCTAGGCTTCCCATTTCATACACTTGGTGTTTTCCTACAGACATTTTTGCCTTCTGTTTCAATCAGAACTTTTCTGAATCTACACGGAATTAAAATTAAAGTTCTTTTCATTTACTTTAGTCATTTTTTCTTTGTTCTTTAGGATACTTTTTGTTGATCCTTGTTTTGTAGTTGATACATTCCTTGTGCTGCTTCTTAGTCTTCTGTTAAACTTACCTATAGAGTGAATTTATTTTAATTATTGAACTTTTAACTGTAATTTTCATTTGTAATTTATATTTCTCTGTTTCATACTGTTTCCTTTGATTCTTGAGACAAGGATTCCCTGTGTGGTTTATACTGGCCTTGAACTATATTACCTAGGCTGGCCTTAAACTCCCAGTGATCCTTCTCCCTCCGCCTGCCACTTGATGTACCACCACACTTACCCCAATTCTTTGCAATATTTATATTTGCTACTTAACATCTTTTTTTTTTTTTTTTTTTTTTGTGGTATCAGGGATCGAACTCCGGACCTTGCGCTTACCAGGCAAGCACTTATTCCACTGAGCTATCTCCCCAACACCTGACATCATTTTCTAAGTCCAACCTCTGTACCTGAGTTCCAGATCAGTTACTTCTAGTTATTGCTTCTTTTCTTGAATCTGGATCACATGGTCCTTATAATTTGCATTGCCATGTTTTTAGTGAAAATTGAACAGTTAATATTGTAGTGACTATGGATTTTTATTTTTCTGAGAGGGTGTGTGTTTTAAACAATGTGCCCACTTACAGTATGGAGTCTGACACTTGCATAGTATGCAGCTTCTGATATTTCCGCATAGTGTTTCTTGTTTTTTCTTAAGAACAGAATATATTGGGAGAAAGAAAACTTACATCCAAGAGAGGGACAGAAGAGGATCTGAGTGGTTTGCCTATTTTTTCTTTTTATCCTGACTAAAAGTCACTTCTGTGTCTCCATACTTACATCCCAGAGAATGGAGGTCATGCCCATGTATCTGTAGCTTGTAGAGCTTTCTCTGTCTGTCAGTCCAGAAGCTATATTGGGAAGTTCATTAAAAGTTCAGCCTTTCCCAAGTCTGCCTGGGGTTTTCTTTTTTTGTTGTTGAGATGTTTCATGTCACTTCTCACCTGTGTAGTTTCACACCCACCTAGGGATATGAGGAGAGCATTCCTATCTCTGCTGTGATTCTGTTTCCTGAGATCTCTCTACTAGATTTCTGGATAGTCCACCATTCACCCCAGTCAGACCATAACTTTAATAAGAACTATGCTCTCCCTGTTAGGTTCTTACCAAATTTGCCTTTATTAATCGACAGCTTTGCTTTTCTTGCCCTTTTGATACTCTACACCTTCCTTCCATCTGAAGTCAGATCTGCCTTGCCCAAAGCAAACATTACTAGTTTTCATGATCCAGCATTACATTTTCTGAGTCCTGCTGGTTTTATGCCACGTTCTAAACTTTTTCAAGAATTGCCTGTCTTTTGACTTAACTGATTTGCAGAGACACGAATGTAGTTTTTTGACAACTGTTTCCGATTTTTTCGTTATCCATTTTGTTTTCAGAGAAAGATTTACTGATCTGAACACACCATCATGGACAGAATTCTTTTCCCTGAATCATTCTGTGGCATTTTACAATTTACCCATTTTTCTTTTTCTGTTCTTACCATTTTTGGTTATTTTAGATCCCCAGATTGTATAGTCCTAATGACAACAATGAAAGGTAGGCTGTTTCTTAAAACAGATATATACAGCTAAAACTTAGGTCTCTTATCATTTCAGAACCTGTGTATTATATAATTTTACACACACTAATTTTAGTTACTAAAGACATTAAAATAATATTCAGAAATATAGGTGATGTAAGTCTGTTAATGATAAAAATATCTGAGAGCAACATGGAAAATCCTTTTTCAGCAGCAAGCAGAAATACTGAAATGATGGGGCTGGGAAGATGGCTCAGTGGAATAAGCACTTCCCTGGCAAGTGCAAGGGTCTGAGTTCAAGCCCCAGTTCTGCCAAAAAAAAAAAAAAGAAATACTGAAATGACATCCAGGATTTGGAAGCAGATTTGTTTATGTCAATGGACACTGATTTGGATCCCTCCCGAAATACCAGGTCCCAATATCAGGTGGTCTGGGTCTTTTATATATGATGCATAAGGAAGAGGCACAGAGGCACGGTAGAACAGCGTGGCAGTTCTTCTGATCACTAGTGGGTGAGATCATTGCAATGATTAATGAACATTGGTTTATGAAGTTTGGTACAACAGTACAATCAGGAATTTTGTGTGTTTGGTTCCACTCTTATGGTTATAGGGGTCAAGAAAGTAATTACAGGGGCTGGGGAGATAGCTCAGTAGAATTGCCTGCCTGGCAAGCACAGAGTCCTGAGTTCAATCCCCAGAATGAGAAGAAAAAAAAAAGTAATTACAAAGCAATGAAGCAGTCACTGAGCTAGGCAGTTTCAGAAGAACAAAGTTTTGAAAGGAACAGCTTGTACAGTTTTTCCCTTTCACATTAAGTTGTGCATATAGACAGAAATAGCTCAAGTTCAATAAATTTAGCAAGTTTTTAACAATAAAACAAGGTATTTGGAAGCTCTGCTGAAAAGTTACTTTTTTAAGAACACATATTAAATGTAAGGAAGAATTCTCATTGCTGTTAGGCCATTTTCCTTCTGAAAAAAACTGTGTGCATATGCAGTTGTGGGGATGTTTTGTACAGAGGTGGAAACTGAGCAGTAGAGCAATACATCATAAATCTAGATTTGATAACATTTACATTCTATAAAATTTTTACTATCAACTTAATATTCCTCATAAAATGGTCTAGCAATTTATATAGCAAATTAAATTCAAGAGGTAGGTATGGCTGGACATAGTGATGCATGCCAGTATACTCCCAGCACTCTAGAAAACTGAGGCAGAAGGGTTACAAGTTTTAGCCCAGTCTGGGCAACCAAGTTAGCAGACCCTGTCTCAAAATGAAAACTAAAATATCTCTCTCAGTCTTCTCT
>PVKA01043560.1:0-16691 GCA_004027165.1 Ctenomys sociabilis
AAAAAAAATATTTAAGTATTTGTCCAAGATTGCATGCTTATAGCTGTTAATCTGAGCAGGAGATTTGAATATAAAAATATGTAACATAAAAAAAAAAAAAGAAACTTTGAATTTGTTTTAGTGTTGATGAGATGGCTTTAAAAGCTCTTAGGGGTTCTGTAGTATTCAACAAGATATCGTCTATGTAGTGAAAAATAATTGCTTGTGGCAACTGTTGTTTGATTGTTGTTAATGCCAGAGCCACAGAAGGTTGACATATAGTAAGACTATTAAGCATAACCTGGAGCAGCACTTTCTAATGAGATCACATGATAGGAGCTGAGTTGTTGATAGAAGGGTGAAGCAAATATTTCACAGTCTTGAGAGCCAAAGAAAGTGTTTTAGATCAATTATTATCAATGGCCAATATTGGTGAATCATATATGGGGAAGAGGGCTGTACAGGCTGTACAGCCCTTATAGGTTGAATAACTACATTGGTCTGTTGGAGGTCATGTAATAATCTCTATATCCCTGACTTATTTTGGTTTGACAAAGTAGGGGAATTTGAAGGACCCTGGAAAGATTTTCTGTCCCTGCTATAATTGTTCATGTACTAAGAGATGAACTTGATGTAATTTCTCTCCTTTTATGGCCACTCCTTAACCCAGACCAGCTTTTGCAAGGGGAGTAACAGCAATAACACCTGTGAAAGGTGGCTTATCTTAATGAAAAACCTTACTGTTGTAATAGCTCCAAAGATTTATGGATGTATCAGCAATATATTGTATGAGTGCTGTTTTTTCTTTCTGTGCCAGTTACAGAAAGAATAACACTTCTTTTTTTTTTTTTTTTTTGTGGTATCAGGAATTGAACTCAGGTCCTTGTACTTTTATGCGATTGAGCTATCACCCCAGCCCAAGAATAGCACTTCTTTGGAGCACAAAAGACTAGTAGAATGCCCACCAGCCCAGAAGAGGTTCTTTGGCTAGGCCGAGTGTGGGGTCATTGTCTTTTTGCAATAATGGTAACATCTGCATTGGTGTCTAGCATTTTTCATGGTTATCACTAATCCATTCATTTTTTTACCTTCTGAAATTTAAGCAGTTTATTGTCTGCTGTTGTTTCTTCCATTTTGTTTTTGTAGATATGTGCTGGTTTTATTCTTTTATTATCACTTCTGGGGAGAGTGGAAAAATGAACTCAAGTGTTCTTCCACATTTAATTGAATATAAGGAGAGACAATTGGTTCTTGACTGGCTTTGAGATTCCTGGCTTGGTTAAGCACATTGGTTTGGCTTTGGTGGTAGAGACTGGGGAATATACCATATTAAGTAGACTGTAACACATCCACTAAACAGCATGTTTATAACTACTACATGATAATTATGTTAGAGTGTAATCTGATAAAAGCTAAAAAAAAAAAGCATTAAATTTTGAATATGACTACCAGTAGGGAAGTTAAACACATTATGCAAGGGGAAAAAAGATGAATGTAGAGAATTAAAAAACAGTGGCAGAGTTTTAGAACTGTGGGAATTTCTGTTTTCCAAATTTTGTGGATGCTGAAAGAACCATACCTGTAAGGAAAATAGACATGTAGGATACATAGACTATTTGGCTCTCCGAGTCCGTTCCTACTTTGAGATGAGCCTGTATTCTTGGATACAGTCTGTATTCTTTATGTTTGTTTGTATAGGCGAAGATAGGTGGCATCTGGGAGGTTTTCTGCTTTCTCTGAACTTTATCTTTTTAAGTTTGGTTTTTCTGAAAAGTGATATCTAGATCTTAAAAGCACTTGAATGGATTACTTTACTTTCTTTTTCCATAGGCACTGAAATGGCAACAGCACCAGGGATTGCTGCCTCCTGGTATGACAATAGATTTGTTTCGAGGCAAAGCTGCTGTCAAAGATGTGGAAGAAGAGAAGTTTCCTACACAGCTAAGCAGGCATATTAAGGTATGATCTTTAGACACTTAGCAAATTGGTAATCACTTGTGGAGGACTCATCTTGGGCTCACCGTGGCCTATGACAGGAGCTTGGGCACTGGAGAGAACTGCTCTGACTCTTGACAACTCAGGGCTGTTGTTTGTGTACACTGGGACACTGTTATAGCTCAGCAGCACAGCTCAGAGGTGTGACCACGTGGACATACATTTGGCATCTGGCCTATCATCTGCGATTGTTTTCCTCTGAGTGCCTACATATGAAGGAATGGTTAACTCCTGGGTTAAACCTTGGGGACTAACTGTAAACTTTCTGCATACTTGTCTTATTCATTGGTTTTTTTGCCTTCTGTATGTTAGTCAAAAAGCCAGGGATGGGTCATAAAGTAGGTTGATGTGATATTTAAGGAAGATTATTTTATCATTTTGTGACTAATTCCTTTTTTGGGGTGTGAGGGTACTGATTGCTGAACCCAGGGCTTCATATATACTAGGCACTCTTATGATTAAACCACATCCCCAGCCCTTATTTTGTATATTTTGTAATTTTAATCTGAGACTTTTGTAGGAAAAATAACAGTCAAATAATTGCTGCAGTTTCCAGAATTACAAGTATATTTGCTACTTTGGCACCTTTGTATTGCAGTGTCTCTGCATTTGTGTTTTAATTGAATTCATAGATTTTTGAATACTTTATATTCTACTTTTTTACTTTAGTATTTTATATTTTTTGAGAAACGGTCTCATTATGTAGGTGAGGCTGGCCTTAAACTTAACTATAGTAATTGACTTGCCTCAACCTCTGGAGTACTATATTATAGTTGTGTGGTGCCATGCCCTGGCTAGTTCAGCATTTTAGATTTTTCTTTTGTAGATTATGTGTTCTAACTTGAATGTAGTGATATTTTTAAGCATTACCTTAATTTGCCTGGCTGAAGGCTTCAGCTCAGTAGAAATCCATTATAATCATGCTATGAGGCTAAGCTTTTATGGTATAAACACTTTTTGTTTTTTGCATTGGAAATGATATCTACATTAGAGCTTTTTCTTTTTTTTTGGTGGAAACAGGGATTGAACTCAGGCCCATGTGCTTGCCAGGGAAGTGCTTATTCCACTGAGCCATCTCTGGCCCCTTTTTCTTTTCTTTTAATTTAGTACAGGGTCTATTAGGGTCTCATTATGTAGATCGGACTTGAAGTGATTCTCCTGTTTTCAGTGCTGGGATTACAGGCGTATGCCACCATTCCCAGTCTCCAGTCTCAATTCCCATCTCAGCATGTCCCGGGGGTGGGGCTGGCATGGCATGCTGGGGATCAAACCCTGGCTGCTGCATTCTGCCTAAGCAGGCATTTTAGTCCACTGTAATATCTGGCCAGCTCCACATTAGAACTTTTTCAGTTCTTCCATCTCTAATTTTCTATAGTTTTTGTGTTTTATTGGGAACATCATCAGTGGTAAATAGTTTATCAGCTTTAATTTGTCCTCACTGATTTGATCAGTCACACATTATCACTTGATTAAATGATCATAAGACAGTGATGGAAAATTTTTTTTTTTAAATAGTATAGGAAAGTATACATTTGCTTTGAAAATATGACCCCCTTTATGTACAGCAAGAACATGTTAGGCCATCTTGAATGTAAATGTCATGTGAATAGTTGTAGGTGATTCTAGCAAGACTTTAGCCTGAGGTAGACATAAAACTTGTCAGAGAAAACATCCATCAGCTCCTTGTGTCCACATGTAGAAATACCCCCCACCATACATAGGCTAGCTATGACTTTATGTAAGGGCAGTATTTCTCAAAAAATTACAATAGGAATTGTTTTAAAGCCACTGTAAAAATGCTTTTGTTTCATTTCATTTGAAATAGTTTGGTCAGAAATCGCATGTGGAGTGTGCTCGATTTTCTCCAGATGGTCAGTATCTGGTTACTGGATCTGTTGATGGATTCATTGAAGTATGGAACTTTACTACTGGAAAAATCAGGAAGGTAAAGTGTTTCAAATATATTAGCTTTCCCAGGGGAGGAATTACTGACTTTGAATTTATCTATGTCTTATGTGTAAGATTAGTTAAGGAAGGAGCTATATATCAGAATATATGTTGCTATAATTTAAAAACCCAAATAAACCCTCAATTTATTATTAACCAAAGGAGCACCTTTATTTTCTAAATTTTAAATCATTTTTATGATTCAGGTTTATACGTGTGACTTTTTTTTTTTTTTGTATTTTAGGGAAGGGTCTACAGGGTGTTCAGGGTCTCACTACTAGATCAGTTTCCTAGTGATTTGCCTGTTTACAGCCTCCCAAGAGCTGAGATTACAGGTGTAAACCACCATGCCCAGTCTCAATTGCCATCTCAGTGCGCCCCAGGGGGCCAAGTAGAACTTTATGGGCCTGCCCATTAGCTTAGTTGTTTAAGCACCTGATCATGCAGATGACATCAGGTGTAGGATTTGTTTGATTCCCCACCTCTACCTGCCTTACCAGACCCACCATTAAGGCAGCCTGAGCCAGTCAAAAAAAAAAAAAAAAGAAGTAGAACTTTATTCCCACCCATATTCTTCAGCTAGTCAGTTACCTTCTGCAGATCAGCTTAGGGTTGTGAGTTTATGTAATTACATAGAATTTATATATTCTATACATATGCAAGTAGTTACTGATTGTGTATCCCTCCCCCCCTTTTTTAAAAACAGATGGTAATATACTATGTCTTATATTGTGCTCCTTGCATTTCTCTTAAAAGTATGTCTCTAAGATAATTGCTGTATCACATTTCATTGCAGGGACTGAACCATGATCTAAATCTGTTGCTTTAAGGTTGTTTTAAGTCTAATCTAATTAATAATATTAATTGTATCTCTTTATGTTGAATAATTTTTGTATGTTAGAAATCATCAATATTTCCTACTCTGTGAAGTCTGTTAATATCCTTTACCCATTTTTCTATTAGGTACTGTTCTTATTTGTAGGAGTACTCTATACTTTGAGGAAATGAAAATAGAAATAGCAGATGTTTTTCAGGCTTTTGTTTTTTTGGTACCAGGGATCTTAAACTCAGGACCTTGCGCTTGCCAGGCAGGCACTTATGCCACTGAGCTATCTCTCTAGGCCTTATAGCAGATAATTTTCAGTTTTGATTTTATCTTTTGATTTGGCTTTGCTTATCAAATTTATCCTTTTTTATCTCATAGTTTCTTCTAGAACTTTTGTGTTTTGTGTTATGTTTAGTTTTGATCTATATAGGGTTTATTTAGAGGACTAAATTGGCGTAGTTTTGTTTTGAAATAACTATGGACTTTCAGGGGCCGGGGAGATAGCTCAGTTGAATAAGTGCTTGCCTGGCAAGGGTAAGGGCCTGATTTCAATCCCTAGTTTTGGAAAAAAAGAAAAACCTATGGACTTTCATCAGCTAATTTAAAATATAACTGTGCTGGGAATGTGGTTCAGTGGTAGAGTGCTTGCCTAACCTGCACAAGACCTTGAGTTCAATCCCCAGTACCACGGTAAAATTGCAACAACCAAAACCTATCATAGGGTACTAAATTCCACTAAGAAATGTGGAATGATTTATGAATGATTTTTACTTTGTACTGAATATATTCCTTTTTTTTCTACTGGGGTTTGCTGTGTAGTTCAGGTAGGCCTGAAACTTACAGCAGTTCTCCTGCCTCTGCCTCCCAAATGCTGGGATTATAGGCTACTGTGCCTTTTGAACCATGCAGCAGTCATAATTGTGCTGGGAATGTGGTTTAGTGGTAGAGTGCTTGCCTAGCACCTTGAGTTCAGTCCCCATTACCACTATAAAGTGGTGTAATACCAAGCTCTTTTACTTACTAATCTTTTCAAGACATAGTTTTTATACTTTCTATCTTTAATAACACTGAATTCATGTATTTTGGGAAATAACATAAAAAAAGTAGAGTAGTGGTGGCACATGTCTATATTCACAGCACTTAGGAGTCTGAGGCAGGAGGATTGTTGTGAGTTAGAGGCCAGCCTGGGTTACATAAGCAAGTAAAACCACACTGTCAAAACAAACAACAAAAAATGTAAATATATTTCTCCAAAGTGTCATCTATCTTTCCTAAAACCATTTACTATTTATTTCCAATGTCTCTTTGATCACTCATTATTGTCAAAATGGAAGTATTGATTATTTTTTCTAATTATAAATTAAGACTACATTTAGTGAGTATTTAGAGACCTACAGCCACATGACAGTCTTGACTTGTTATTTTTGTAACTGCTATTATTTCCCTCAGGATCTTAAGTACCAGGCCCAGGATAACTTCATGATGATGGATGATGCTGTTCTCTGTATGTGTTTCAGCAGAGATACAGAAATGTTAGCAACTGGTGCCCAAGATGGAAAAATCAAGGTGTGGATATAATGACATGTGCTCTTTCATGTAGACTTTTTAAGAAGTCTATAATGGGTGGTGTCTTATACATGATGTTCAGTGTAATAATAGTTACTATTTATTACACATCAACTTTTTGCTATTTTTTTTTTCTTTGCTTAATCCTGATAATAACACTACCTGTGGTAGTTCATTAACATGCCTAAGGTCGCATCAGGTGGCAAATGACAGATCTGGGGCTTGAGATCTGCTCATGCCTTTTCTATTTTACCACATTGGCTCACTGTATATTATGGATTGTCCTATGATTTTATTTTTTTTTACTTTTTTGGAGATAGTGTTTAGCCTATTAGGTGTGGTTTGTATTTAAGTGCTGATAATACACTCTGGGCTAGATAAAATACAAAAATGGTCTTTGCTAAGTGAACTTGGTGTCTAAATTTTTGTTTTAATAATTTATAGGGAAAGAGTTTTCAGTTTCAAAGGATTCAGATAATCATTGTACTACGTGAACCAAACATATCATATTCAGCTATTAGCATGCATTTTTTATGATGTTTTGATACATTAGTGAGCATAGCATCTTACTTGGCTCTATGGTCTCTAGTGGGACACTGTATTTACAAGTTTTTTATTTTTTTAAATAAAGGTCTGGAAAATTCAGAGTGGACAGTGTTTAAGGAGATTTGAAAGGGCACACAGTAAAGGGGTCACCTGTCTGAGCTTTTCAAAGGACAGCAGTCAGATCCTTAGTGCCTCCTTTGACCAAACAATTAGGTAAGTAAGAGTTGCACAACTACTTCCCAAAATATATAGCCTGTGGCCTCAACAGTATTATGACTTTAAAGGACCAGGCCTTTACAAGTAAGATTCTTGAGACCCAGATGAGACGCACTGATTCTGAATCTCTTGATTACCAGAGTTTTAGAAGTTCAACCCTGTGGAGAAGCTTCCATCAATGACATTTTTTTTGTAGTCTCTTAATGTAATTTTTTGATTTTTCTTTATTTAACAGAGTTATATTGCAAACAATTGCATAGCCCTTTTTCTTCACTTAATGTTATCTTTTGAGCTTCTAAAATTCACCCAAAATACATTCAACAGATGACCTCAACCATAAAATAAGAATATTAATTGTTCTTTTATTTGTGATAGAATTCATGGTTTAAAATCTGGGAAAACACTGAAGGAATTCCGTGGTCATTCCTCCTTTGTTAATGAAGCAACATTTACACAAGATGGACATTATATTATTAGTGCATCCTCAGATGGCACTGTAAAGGTGAAGTATTTTCTACTGACCCATTGTGATTTTTTTTTATCTTTGTCCTCTGAGGAGATTACGGTAGTGGTAATTAATGGTGATGATTATGGCAGAGTAAATGCTTTTGCTACTAAGTTGTGTCTGAGACAAGATCAATATTCTGTAGATAATCTGTTGGTTATATCAACCAACAAATGTCAAACCTATATAAACCAGTCACTTCACTATGTGTAGAGAAGTAGAAAATGTGCAAAGTCCGAAACATACATGATCCCCCATTCAGAGGAACAGTGCTTAAATCTTACTGGCCATAAATATGGTCTACTCACAGGTAAATCCACAACAGATTTAGAGGCCAAATAAATTTTTTGTTGCAAGGTCTTATGCAACACTGGACCCCCAAATAGGGGGTTGCAGACAAACTAAATTGAGCTGTACCTTGATTGCCTATTGCTCTCAGCTCTCACCTTAAAGTAATGGATTGTCAATATCTGAAAGGATTTAATTATTTAAAGAGAGGAGCTCATTTCCTAGAAAAGATATGAAAAATGAGATAGACTAGAGATCTGTCACATTCACTTGTTCACATTCTGAACCTGCTTCTTTTTAAATTGTCTTATATGTGAATGTGCTGTATGATAGGTGATTTAGACATGTTAACATAAACCCTCAAAAATCAGACCACAATCTGAAATTGTTCTTGAATGGAGAATGAACCAGATATATAAAAGGGGATGTGCTTTCTCTCAAGATAAATGGTAAAACAGAGCTCTGAGTACTTCATAAAGATGTTTGCCTCTTTGTGCTACAAATGTTGGTCTCACCATTTGTAAATGCCATTTGAAGGTCACTTATGTAAGCCTCTTTATGTTCATTCTCCCCAGTTCTGCAATGAGGGGTGAAGCACCTCATTGAATTTTTGAGCAGAAAACATTAAAAGCCTTAGATTTTTTTTTTTTTTTTGGTGGAACCAGGGATTGAACTCAGGCCCTTGTGCTTGCCAGGGAAGCGCTTATTCCACTGAGCCATCTCCCTGGCCCCATCCTTAGAATTCTTAATCACTGAAATGTTCATTTTTCTTATAGGCAACAGGGATGCAGAGAGAAGATTGAGGCAGGTGATGGCTTTTACATTGGGGCACTAGTAGAGCAGCTATTTCCTTCTGCTTATGGAGATTTACTAAACATCTGTGTTGTGTCAAGATCTGTGTCATAAGCATGGAGGAAACATGACAGAGTCCTCAGAGGTTCTTAGGCCTTGTTGGATGAGTGATGTTTGAACAGTGCCAGGCAGTGTTTGATCCATCTCTTCTCTAAGCACATAAGTCCCTCAGACCCCACAGGGACAGGATGAAAACGGAAAATTAATACAGGTGGTGGAGTGGCTTTTCACTTCATTGATCTTTATATGGATGCTATTGATTGTTTCTCAGCACACACTACACATTAGGATCACTGGTGGAAGTTTAAAAAAAAAAATGCTATGCCTATGTCTCATTCCAGACCTCCCAAATCAGAATTTGAGATCAGAGTCATAAGATGTTTTCCTTTAGTTTTAGTGTACAAGCAAGGGTAGCCTTTTGGTCAGTTATTTTTATTTTTTTTTGTGGAACTGGGGATTGAACTCAGGCCCTTGCGCTTGCCAGGGAAACGCTTATTCCACTGAGCCATCTCCCCGGCCCTTGGTCAGTTATGATAGTAGCAGTGTTGACATATAACTTCATTTCAAAGATAAAGACAGGTAGTTTAGTTAACTAAGGAAAAATTTATGAGAAAAGATCATAGATTGTAAAAGGTTCTTATTATTGTGACTATTTTTCAGTGCTAGGGATTGAACCTAGGGCCTCAGATGTATCAGGCAAGTGCTCTTCTGCTAAGCTGTATCTTCAGCCATTATTATTCTGAGACAAGATGTTACTAAATAGGCCAGGCTAGACTTGAATCTCCTGCTTCAGTCTTATAAGGTAGGATTACAGCTACCATGGTATGGGCCACCACATTCTAGTCAATCACCAAGTAGAAGTGCTTACCAGTTGTGGTTATTCAATTATACTTAGAATCAAGTAAAAAGCTCTTTTTGGGGGCCGGGTGTGGTGGCGCATGTCTGTAATCCCAGCACTCGGGAGGCTGAGGCAGGAGGATTGTTGTGAGTTTGAGACGAGCCTGAGTTACAAAGTGAGCTTAAGGTCAGCCTGAACTACATAGTGAGACCCTGTCTCAAAAAGACAAAAAAAAAAAAAAGCTCTTTTTTGAGTCAGTTTTACACTTTTATAGTAACCTGTTAAAACCTGCACTTGGGAGGCCAAGGCAGGAGGACTGTACTGTTGAAGCCAGCCTGGACTACATAGTGAGACCCTGTCTCAGAAAAGAAAAAAAAAAAGTAACCTAAATTTTTGAGCCATAATACTAAAAATTTTTATACTCCCAGAATGTTTATGCTTTAATTTTGTGTGTGGTAGATCTGGAATATGAAGACCACCGAATGTTCAAATACCTTTAAATCCTTGGGCAGCACTGCAGGGACTGACATTACTGTCAACAGTGTGATTCTGCTTCCAAAAAACCCAGAACACTTTGTGGTGTGCAACAGATCAAACACAGTGGTCATCATGAATATGCAGGGACAGGTGAGTGCTCATGAAGTACTTTTGCACAGGTCCGGGTCCTGGCCCTCCCTGAAACCATGTTTAGTACTCTAGAAACAGGCTAAACTATATTGACTTTTCAGACACTTGCTTAATCTATAGCTGTATATAACATCTTGGTATTTTGAAATTACTTCCCTTCTCTAGGGTATTTGCATATTGTGCTCTACTATGTCATTTGGATAAAGGGGGCTATGATCTATTTTCAAGCCTTATGTACCTCACTTTCAATTTTAAGATAGCTTCTGTTCCTGCCAAGGAGATTCAGAGTGGTATGGATGACCAGTAGGGGACATCTAGCCTCCCACGAGTTAAAGCAGAACATGCATGGAAGGGAACAGGGTCCTCACAATGTGTTTATGACCAGAATAGTGGATTTTCATTCTTTTTGACAGTGAATCTCACAGAACAGAAATTCTTAAATTTGAATTATGTCTAGCTTATCAATTCTTTTTTCATGGATTGTGTCTTTGGTATCGTATCTAGGAAAGTCCTCACCAAACCCATGATCTTACTTTTTTTCCTCTTCTATAAGTTTTATATTTTTGAGTCATTTCTATTTGTAATTCAGTTTTAGTTCTTGTGAAGTGTGAATCCTATGTGTAGAATCAGTTTTGCCTGTGTTGTAATTTTTCTGAGAAGGCTTTCTTTTCTCCCTTACATTGCTTTTGTTTCTTTGTGCCTTTTTTTTTTTTTCCTTTTTTTTTTTTTTGACAGAACTGGGGATTGAACTCAGGCCCTTGTGCTTGCCAGGCAAACACTTATTCTACTGAACCATCTCCACAGTCCCCGAACCATCTTCACAGCCCCTCTTTTGCTTCTTTGTGAAAGATTAGTTAGCTATACTTTTATGAGTCCATTTCTGGTCTCTTCATGCCAATGATCTGCAAACTGTCTATATAACTATAGCTTTTAGGAAGTCCCGAGGGTGGGTAGTATCAGTCCACCAGCTGTCTTCTTCGTTTAGTATTGATTAGGCTGTTCTGAATCTTCTGTCTTTCCATATAAATTTAAACATCAGTTTATTAGTGTCCTTAAAACTGCTGTGATTTTGATTGGGATTGCACTGACTCTGTAGATCAAGTTGTTAAGATGCCTTCACCATTTTTACTCTTCTATCCATAAGCATGCTGAGCCTGCCAATGGGATATCTACTTAGTTCTTTGAAATCTTTCATGAGCATTTTGTAGTTTTCCACATAGAAGTTTTGTGAAGATTTTGTTAGATTTCCTTGGAGAGACTACTTATGTATAGTATAATTTTAAACTCTT
The DNA here is from genome assembly GCA_004027165.1 of Ctenomys sociabilis. Lineage (NCBI taxonomy): Eukaryota > Metazoa > Chordata > Mammalia > Rodentia > Ctenomyidae > Ctenomys > Ctenomys sociabilis. The sequence goes on from PVKA01043560.1 coordinate 11,475, forward strand.
ATCTGGCAACCATTAGCTACTTTCCATTATTAGTTTTTTCATTTTGAGAATAGCATATTAATAGAATCATACAATATGTAACCATTTGGCCTTTTAAGATTTTCTTTTGAAATTGATTTGTGATAATGAGTTTGTGTGTGATATGGCCAGTGTACTAAAGAGCAGAATTGGTTAGTTGGATGTATGAATTCAAGTTTTCTTACTATTGCTTAGTTTAAGTAGCTTATTCCTGGAACATTTCTGAGACAGGAAGATTTAGCGCATAATCAACAATGTAAAATTGCCAGCTTTTAAAATGCTGCCCATGGTTGTGCTGCTGCTAATCTTGATGTTTGTTCTTGTCTTGGGGTGTGGTGTGCTGTAGATTGTTAGAAGCTTTAGCTCTGGTAAAAGAGAAGGTGGTGACTTCGTTTGCTGTGCCTTGTCTCCCCGTGGTGAATGGATCTACTGTGTAGGAGAGGACTTTGTGCTCTACTGTTTCAGCACTGTCACTGGCAAGCTGGAGAGGACTTTGACAGTAAGTATTACCAAGGTCATCTAAAGAAATTGCAAGGCTTGTGTTTTTTTGAACTCTAAAAGCTATACACTTTTTCCAAATTGTGTGACCCTCAGTATAAAAATATGTATTGGAAGCATTTTATCACAAAGAAAAGTTATGGTAAATTGTCATGAAATTGCTTCCATTATCAGGATAAGTAATTCTGTAGCAACCCCCTGAGGTTCAGGTGGATAGAATGAATGTACAGAAAGCAGAGCATAAAGGATATATATACACACACACACACACACACACACACACTTGGCTAATACCTGTCTAGGTAGCGATTGTCAGACTTTTCTCATAGGAATTAGTAATAAATAAAGGTGCTCCCTTGCCGGGCGTGGTGGCGCATGCCTGTAATCCCAGCACTCGGGAGGCTGAGGCAGGAGGATTGTTGTGAGTTCGAGACCAGCCTGAGCTACAAAGTGAGCTTAAAGCCAGCCTGAACTGCATAGCGAGACCCTGTCTCAAAAAAAAAAAAAAAAAAAAAAAAAAAGGTGCTCCCCTCTTGTACTGGAGATTGAACCCAGGGCCTTCATACTGAATTATCTCTCTAGTCCCTTTTTAAAAAAAAAAAAAAATTATTGTAAGACAGAATTTACTGTCACTGAATAGCCCAGACTAGGTTTGATTCTCCTGTCTTAGCCTGGACTTATAGGCATGCTGCACTATCCATGGCTTTCCATATCCTTGTGAAGGCACATTATCCTGTTAATGCGAGGAGTAATTAATGCCAGCTGTTTATTAGTCCCCAGAGTGGCTTAATACAATAAAATGTCTGTGTCCTAATGTGATGTGAGTTGGACGGCAATCCTCTTCTTTTAGCTGTGCTGTTGGAATACAAAGCTTCCAGATCTCTTCACTCTCAGTTCTGGAAGCCCTGTCAGTGATGTGTTATAGACCTGTGCATGCTAATCATACTTTACCTCTTCCAGGTTCATGAAAAGGATGTGATTGGTATTGCACATCATCCCCATCAGAATCTCATTGCTACCTACAGTGAAGATGGACTCCTAAAGCTCTGGAAACCATAATTCAACTTTTTTTTTTTTTTCTTCTTTCTCAAAAAAAGAAGCTGAAAGCATGTACTTAAATGAAGATACCTTTATGTGTGTGTGAGTGTGTGTGGTTTTTTTTTAGGGTAGCTTTTCTAAGCAAAGGAATTCTATGATTAGCTGCAAGAATAATTTGCTGAAGCTTCATGTTTAGCAATAGCCTTTTGTAAAATACATTTTTAATGTATCAGTTTGTCTTTTTTTTGTTGTTGTTGTTCCTTTCCCAGTGCCAATAGGACCCACACAGCCTTGTACACATTAGGCAGATACACTCACTTTGAGTTTAGCCCCAGCCCATAGTCTTTTAACAGGACCAATCACTTAAATGTTTTCATCATTCTTTCCTGGAGATGAAGTACTAATGTTTTTAAAAATTATTTTCATTATTTTTAATGATTAAAATTTGCCTCATCATAAAACTTGTAAATAAGTGTATTTGGTAGCTGTGTCTTGTAATTCTGCTTCTGTTTTTTCAAGATGTTAATAAACTTTACACCTTTCTGGAGATTATAAATAAAATGCTCATCTAGTTAATTTAACATATTAGAAACAAACTCAAGAGAATGAAATCATTATCCGATATCAAGCAGTAAGTCATTTCCTGAGTCAGGACAGACCACCTGACATCAGTGAGGTGATGCCTTACTCATTGCAGGCTGTTCCTTCTCACCCAATTAGACCAACTCCAGGGAAGATTGTCTTTTTTTTTTTTTTTTTTTTTTTTTTTTGTGGAAACAGGGATTAAACTCAGGCCCATGCGCTTGCCAGGGAAGCGCTTATTCCACTGAGCCATCTCCCTGGCTCTTATTTTTCTTGTTGCTAAGATAAAATACTGCACCATCCAAAGTGAAAACAGGAAAGGTTAATTTTAGCGCAGTTTGTAGCAGTTTCAGTAACAATGGCTGGCTCCAAGGCAGGGTGACACATGGCAGAGGACAGTTCATGGTGGTAGATGGCAAAAGCAATGACAGACATAAAAGAGGGACAGATCTCTCTCTCTGTATGCAGGATCATATTCTTAATCCCAGTATTGAACCATAAATCAGTCAGGCTTTGGGGGGGGAACATCTAGTCATGGAACTAGCTGTGTCAGCTGTAAGAATTCAGTTTTGGCATCTCAGATGTGAATGTTTGAAGATGTGTGGCTCTGAAGCAAAAGTAGAACCTGAGGGTTTTTAGAAGTCTCTTCCAGTATGTCTATTGAGTAGTTAGCTTAAGAAACTTTACAATTTCTTGGTGTGGTGGTACATGTCCCTGATCCAGTTAAACCCAGGCCCTCTTGAGTACCTTGGGCTATTGTACTCCCAACAAGCTATATTCCCGGCCCTGTACAACTCTTGAAAATATTTTGCATGCAGATATTCCACTGTACACTGAAAATTGACAGAACTCATGGTGTATGAGATACTATGCTGAGAACTATCTTGAGAAGTGAAATCTTGTTTCCTAAACATTCTCATTGTTAGCACCAAGTACAGATTTGGGATGGTTTAAAAAAATTTCACCACTTTTGATTTGAAATGACTGATTCAATGTCTATGTACAGTTATGCTCATTGCTGGCTGAATTTATCTTTGTAGCACCAAGAACCTTGAGCAAGCACTACCAAAGAAATGCAGCACACTGAGCTCTTCAGTCATAGTACATAACAACTGTCTTTTTGATACAAAAGCTACAGCTTATCTCTGAATATCACTTGCTGCCATTTTAAATGTTTAAGAAATGCTAAGAGGTTTTGAACATACTGGTACTTAAAAACAATTCCTTTTGATTATTTGAGATGGTCAAAATGTAGCACCCACCATAGAACTTGTAAATGAGTATCCAACTCAGTGGCTATTTTCCCCCATTAGTTTAGGATTCTGATGAATATGGTCTGCCATCCCAGTTGAACAACTCAGGGTTTGGGGCATAGTAGGCAAGCATGAGAGTCAAATTTCTGATGGTAGCCCTTGATCTTAAGTGGACAATTGTGAAATACAATTTGTGCCAAGTTTATAAAGAATTTAGCACAGATTTGTTTAGTCATCCCAGGAATAATTTTTCTTCTCATATTGGGAGAGTTAAACCCAGGGATAGTTAACACTTGAGCTAGCCTTCCTAGCTTTTTGAAAATGACATGTCATTAAATTGCCCAGACTAGTCTTGAACTTATACTTGCAACTGTCTCCTGAGCAATTGGGGTTATAGGTGTGTGCTCATTTTTGTTGAAGCAATTTTTATCATTCTTGGCATGAAGTGTGAAGGATGGTTTAAATTTTACTAATTTACCTCATTGTAGGGAAGAACAAGGTACAAGAATGTTAAAATTGGAAGGTTGGCTGGGAATATGGCTCGGTGGAGTAAGTGCTTTCCTGGTAGCACAAGGGCCTGAGTTCAATCCCCAGTTCCGCCAAAAAAAAAAAAGACCCTCAAAACTGGAAGGTCTGAGCTTTTCAGTAATGTAGCTACTGTTCCCTGGAGATGATTATACAAACGACAAAAGGGCTGGAAATAAAGAATTTTTGCTCCTAAGTTACCAGAAGGAAGCTTTCCACTAGTTCTAGCAGCAAGGCAAATACTGACTTGGTAGTTTTTTGAGGCCAAGCAGACCTAGGAAAATGCATTGGGTCTAACAAGCAAATATAAAACTGAGAACAAATCTCTTCCAGAGTAATCTTTATTAAATAATCTTTCAATTTCATTTCATACAAATTAGGACAGTTTTTAAGGAATGGAAACACTCATCACCCAGACACTGGGAGTAAGGGGCTAGAGAGATCCAAGATGCAACTATTTGTTCTATCTGGACATAGGTCTGGTGAGGTAGCTCCTGCCCCATAGCAACTTGGATGGGTGAGCCGTACCAGGCAGGGCCTAGAGCCAGCTAATCTGGTGGCACCACTGGGCCCTCCAGGGATCCTGTTAATGCTAATGAAGCGTGCCCAAACTGAATTCGCATGACCTTGTGAGATGAAATATGGTGAGGCTCCTGGGAGATCTTGTGCAGCCTAACTGATATCCCTTCTGTAGCATGTAAAACCTAAAATATGATGCGTTAAGTTCACTTTACCCACCACTCAGTTGTTAATGATTAGAAGAAGAGTATCTTCTGACAAAGCCATTTCAAGACATTATTTTTTTTTTTTAATACAGGGCTTCCCCCTATAGTTCAGGCTGTCCTTGAACTACAAAGCCCAAAGTAGCCTTGAACTTGCAGTCATATCCTATTTCAGCTGGAACTGAAGGATGCATTCCAAAGTGGTGTCATTTTTTTTTTAAAACAACACATATAAATCTGAGGCACAGTACTTTTTTTGTATTTTTTAGGGAAGGGTCTACGGGGTGTTCAGGGTGTCACTACTAGATGGGGCTCATAGTGATCTGCCTATTTAAAAGCCTCCCAAGGGCTGGGATTACAGGCATATGCCACCATGCCGTCTCAACTGCCATCTCGAACTGGTGGTGGCAGGGCTGGCACGGCAGGCCTGGGGACTGAACCCCCTAGCCCCTCTGCTGAGTTAATTTGGCTGGCCCTACAGTACTTCAAGTATCTTTCAATTTGTATTTAGTTCCACTGAAATTGTCTAGTAAGCAAGCCCTTTCTACTATGTAAGCAGCCTTATTTCTCAGAACTTTATG
>PVKA01043561.1:0-16688 GCA_004027165.1 Ctenomys sociabilis
GAGAGAGAGAGAGAGAGAGAGAGAGAGAGAGAGAGAGAGAGAGAGAAGAAAGGCAGTATGTGGTGTGATGGGAGGTGAGTGCACAAGACTCACAGGTCCTGACTTGATGCCTGCTCCTCGAGGCGTCTCCAGGTGCCAGCTAGGGCAGAAGGTGGGCTGTGCTCACAGAGCTCTGGGGCAGGATGAGTTCACATCCAGGTTGTGAGGGTTCAAGACACCCTCAGTTGGGGATTTGCTGTTGACAACTAGAACAGTGCCATGGTGCTCCCAAGTCGATGTTCACAGGGGTCTGTAAGTATCAGACTCCCAGAGCCGTAGGACTGCAGGACTTCAGAGCCAACAGTGAGAAATCATGAACACAGTGATGGAAGGGGCTGGATGTACTCACATTCTGGGTGCACCTCCCAGAAGTCAGGTGGAGTTGAAGAAGGTGGACAGGAGAGAGCAGGTGTGGCAATCCACAGATGTGGCAACCGAGGACGCAGGCAGAGTGATCTGTCAGGATGCCACCCACAACAAAGGAATAGATGGAATTACTTTTTTGAATTAAAGTAGCCACATCCAGGCCTTTAGGAGTAAAAAAAAAGTGAAAAAGAATCAGGAGTGATTATCCTTGGTGTGGGGGAGCACAGGGGAACCCTGGAGGATTGGAAGTGTCTAGAGCTTGGTAGGTGTGCGTATGGGTATGTGCCCCTGCCAGAGCTCTTTCACCATGCTTGTTAGTGGGCCCATGCCACTGCATGTCTGTACCTGTATTAAAAGATAAAGGGGCTTAGATTTTAGGGTCCCTGTCCTCATTTGGGAAAATAACCCCATTGTGGAACTCTAAGGCCAAGTTACCAAAAATTGCCCTGGAGAAATCAGGGGTCACCTCTATGGTCTGAGGACACCTGGTGGCTTCTTCTTTGCAGCTGCCACCCAGCCCATTCCTAAGGGCAGGACTGCCAGGGACTGGCATTGTGGATGGCAGACGACAGGGGCCAAGGTTCTGGTGGTGAGATGAGGGTGTGGGGCTCACACTATGTCAACAGCTCAGTGCTATTTATGCAACCCACTATCTTCTGTGTTGTGATTCATCCATATATATATATATATATATATATATATATATATATATATATATATATACATGGATGTCTTTAGAACATAAGGCACTGTATTTTAGTGCTTAGACTTTTTCTTTTCTTGCAAATTAGGGGGAAGATGTGCTGAGAACCTGGTGTTTTACACCCCAAACCAGCAGCCAACTAGGCGAAGTCTTAGAATCTCTAACTGGGAGCTTGGGAGCCACTGAAATTCGCCTTAACACACACTCACACCCTGCAAATATACATGTATCACACATATACGTATCACGTACACACACTACATACACCTGCCGTACTAACTACACACAAGCCATACACGCACCACGCATACAGTACATGAGCACCTCACACCTGCACTTTTCAACACCTCTTGCTGTGGTTTAGATCTAAAATGTGCCCCGCCTGCCTCACATATCTAAAAGTGGGGCTTTTGAAAGGTGACTGGGTTTATGGGGTGCTGCACTCATCAGTGGACTAATTCATCAATGATTTTATAGCTAAAAGTTCTGCTAGGAGGTGGGACATAAGATGATTTATGCGGATCCCTGGCAGTGAGTTGAGCCTCTCTTTTCTGCTAGGCCCTTGGACCATCCTGTTTCTTCAAAGATAATCAATGTCAGCCTGTATCCTCTGAAAACAATAAACCAAATTAAATCCCTCCTCTTTTAAGTTTCAAGTGTTGGGTATTTTATCCTAGCTATGTAAAGGTGATTAATACAGAAAATCAGTACCAGGAGTGGGGGTGAATACGCCTCACATGTGGTTCAGAAGCTTTCGAAACTGGTTTGTCTGAGGAGTTTGGAAAGGTTTGAAGTTGTAGGCGAGGGAAGCTCCATAAGCAGCAGTTGAGAGATTCCAGTCAGAACTCAGAAGATCAGAATGTAATGGGAATGTGGACAACAAAGGCCAGACGCTCGGGGGGTTTCAGGTGGGGATGAGGACTGTATTGGAAACTGGACTAGAGATCAAGTCAGTTTTATTTTAGCAAATAATTTTTTCCAACATTTGTCAATATCCTAAGATTTTTGTATGAGGCTGAATTTAAAGGTAATGAAGGTCCCAGCACTCAGGAGGCTGAGGCAGGAGGATTTCTGTGAGTTTGAGACCAGCCTGAACTACAAAGTGAGCTTAAGGCCAGCCTGAACTGCATAGTGAGACCCTGTCTCAAAAAGACAAAAACAAAACAAAAAGGCCATTTCCAAATAGCTCAGCAGATTAAAGCACCTGCTTAAGCAGACGAGGGGCAGGGAGTTTGATCCCATGGCCTGCTGTGCCTGCCCCACCCCTGGGGTGTGCTGAAATGGCAATGGAGACTCGATGTGGTGGCCTGTACCTATAATCCCAGCTCTTGTAAATAGGAAGATCACTATAAGTCTGATCTATACAGTATGACCCTGTACATCCTATCCTAAACATATATATTTAAAAAAAAAAAAAAAAAGAAAAAGAAAAAGAATTTAAAGGTAATGAATCTGGAGGAAATTTTCTTTTTTCTTTTTTTTTCTGGAGGAAATTTTAAGGCAGCCCAATGTTCAGATTGTGGTGTGAGTGCTGCTGGGTGCTTTTAGGAAGATTTGTAGTGAGAATTGGGAGCAAAATGTAGAGTCAAATGATGTGAGAAGGCCAGGGAGAGAGCTCAGTAGCATAAGTGCCTGCCTGGCAAGCTCAAGGTCCTGAGTTCAAACCCTGGTTCCAAAAGATGTGAGAAGTTCACCTTGTCATCAGAACAAAAGCCCCTACAAAGTTGGGACTGGGAAAGCACGGTCTCTGAAAAGCTTGGGAGCATAGGAAAGATGGCTTGAAGGCACCTCGGGAATTGATCAGATTTCACCTTTCATAGGTTCAAGAGCACAAAAACTTAAACTACTTTCAAAGTCTTTGTTTTAAGAACAGAGCCCCAGGGCAACCTGCTCCTTCAGGGCTACCTAAGGAAGTGTTTCCCTGAGTTCAACCAACCAGGCACTCAGAGGCTTCTGTAGCCATGGTCCCCGGGGGCCGAACAACTGCTTATACCTATGGCGAACCTTGGCAAGGGTATACCTCTCCTCCTTCCCCTTTTTATTCAGTCCAGGCTACGAGTCCATTAGTAGGCACCACCTACAGCTGGGGTGGGTCATATCTCAGTTTACAGATCTTCCATTTCCAGCATCCACAGACGTACCCAGCATAACAGCTGGATTATCATCCACAGGAGACCATGCTCTAGGAATAACAGAGTCTTTATTGATTATTAGCCAGCTTCTGATGCACACCCTCAGGATGGGAAGCACACGTGGCCTGGTTCTTTGCTCCCCTTTTGCTTAGTTTTCTCAGTTGCCACAGTAACCACACTGGGATGCTATGCCCACTGGTGTAGGATTATGGCTCAGGCATTGGGATTTATGGCTACATATGGGTATACAGTTCAATTCTACTTCCTTTAATTTGTTCTGTGTCCCTCCTTATTTCTTTCATGTTCGTGAAGTTTTAACAAGACAGGGAAAGGAGTGAAGGACAGGGCAATTGAGGCAAGGCTAAATGGGGGGGGTGGCCCAGCCCAGGTGCCTCCTACCTCTAAAATACTTCAGGAGCCAGGCGTGGTGGCGCATGCCTGTAATCCCAGCACTTGGGAGGCTGAGGCAGGAGGATTGTTGTGAGTTCGAGACCAGCCTGAGCTACAAAGTGAGCTTAAGGACAGCCTGAACTGCATAGTGAGACCCTGTCTCAAAAAGACAAAAAAATAAATAAATAAAAATAAAATAAAATACTTCAGGCAGGGGTTGGACCAAGTGGATTTCTGCTCCCATCTCTCCGACTTCCGAAGTGAGCTGGACACTATGTTAGAACTCCTCTGGCTTAGGACGCCTCTCCTGCACCGCAGCTGTGCCTTGCTAATCTGCCAGGTGTCTCTTCCTCCAGCCAAGTGGACTCCTATGGTTACTGATCATGCCATTCACAGTGCACCCACTGATGGGTGGTGTCAAAAGTCATCATGTCCTTGGGACGCTCTCTCTAAGGCAGAGCACCAGAAGTAATTTGCGGACCTTTCTGTAGGCCTGCGTGGCAGCTGCCATTGCTGCCTGCAGTGTGTGGACAGGGAGACTGAGGCCTGTACAGCTGTGAAATGTGTTCAGATTCTGAGAAAGCCTTGGAGTAGGGGTGGGGGTCCTGGGCTTAGCCCCGCTTGCCTCTCGTCCTCCTGTGCCCTGCGCTCACTCGGGAGGGACGTGATGGTGGGACCCTGAGCCAGCTGCTGATAGAGCTGCAATCAGAGCTGATGCAGTGCTGTGGGAGGTGGGGTGGTGTTACGGTTTGCTTTCAGGTGTCCCCCCAAAGCCTCCTGCAGTCTTGGGGAGGCTTCTGCCGCACCTGCCCTGGGACACGTAATTTGCATTAAGTGTAAGAGAAGCTGCTTGAGCTGCTGCTGCTCCTCCTTTTGGGCTCTTGCTGTTTGCAGCCTCCATGCTGGATTGCTCTCTGCCAAGTGCCGCTCTGCCTTGGAGCCAGCTGAGTATGGACTGAAACCTCCAGTAACTGTGAGCTAAATGAACTTTTCCTTCCTTCATTTTGAGTGTTGGGTATTTGTCCCAACAACAAGAGAAGAGTAACTAAAGCAAAGCCGGGTGTGGTGGCGCAGGCCTGTAATCCCAGCACTCGGGAGGCTGAGGCAGGAGCATTGTTGTGAGTTCGAGACCAGCTTGAGCTACCAAATGAGCTTAAGGCCAGCCTGAGCTGCATAGTGAGACCCTGTCTCAAAAAGACAAAACAAAAAAGAAGACTAACTAAAACAGGTGGCATCACCTGAGGGGCTCCAGGGGCCAGAGGGAAGGGCTGACACTCAGACCTGGAGAGGAGGCTGCTTCAAAGCCCCTGTCCCTTGCTTGACCTTCCTCATTTCCATCTAGATACCTGAGTATTTGTTAGTGTCCCTTTCATTTCATTTACTCCTGAACCTCTTTTCCTGAGAATTCCAATGGACACCTGTAACCCAGCACTTTGGGAGGCTGAGGCAGGAGGACCACAGGTTCAAGGCCAGCCCGGGCAGCATAGCAACTTAGTGAGCTTCTGTCTCAAAATTTTTATAAATTTTTATTTATTTATTTTTGCAGAACTGGGGATTGAACTCAAGCCCTTGAGCTTGCCAGGGAAGTGCTTATTCCACTGAGCCATGTCCCCGGCCCAATAAATTTAAAAGGGTTGGGGGTGTGCTTTAGTGTGAAGGGCCTAGTACTTAAAAAAAAATCCCATGCAAAATAAACTCTTTAATTTTAAAAACATGCATTCTATAAAGAGAACTTTCCATTCACATGAAGAAAGAAATGTCCACCCTGTCATCTTACATGCAGGGGTAGTTTCCGTCAGCAGATGACAAGATTTTTTCCCCTTCACTGTATTATTTTTGGAGGCCCATACACAGCGATTGTCTCCGGTTCCTAAAAAACACCGCGTCTACCTCAGTTATAAAAATACCGCACTCCCTTCCGCTCCCAGAATGAGGCAATGGTGAATTCAGCAAAGCTAGGCCTGACTTAGGTTGTTTCTTTTATTTCTTTGCATTTCAGCCCTGGACATAATTTCTTCAGGATATAAAGAGACTCAGGTTTTGTCAGTTTTATTTCGAGGCCCGCAAGCCTTGTAATCGGACCATTTGCACTGCGTCACAGGCCTCGTAATCACGACGCGGGTCCCTGCAAGGCCCTGCACTACTGCCACACGGCTTCAAATGTGTCTCTCCGTTCTCTCTCTCTGCCCCTCCCTGCCCCCTCCCAGGGGAGCATCTCCAATAATGGTAAAGAGGCCAGCGTTGCAGTTAGTGCTGCCTGCTGCTGGTTTCCCGCTCCCTCCTCCCTGTGTGTCCCAGGGCGGCTGCTAACCCTCTCTGGTACTTGCGTTCTGCATCAGCCTTAGTCACTCTTCTGTCTCTGAGACACAACGCTTGGCAGCCACTACGAAAGGGGGCGAGGTTTGCGGTGGCTCAGGGTCTCAGCCCAACGGGAAGATGACTGAAGCACAGAGGAGGAAAAGGGGCTCAGCCCCTGGTAGGCAGGAAGCAAAGAGAGCAGGGAGGAGCCTGGAGGGGATTCAAGCCTCCAGGCCACACCCCTGCAACAGTCTGGGGCGGGGCTCTGGCTTCCAGCAGCAACTCAAGGTTGAGCTCTCAGAAATGAGTCCACCAGGCACAGGGCTCGTGGCCAACCCTCCACACACGCAAGAATCTGGGGACACATCTGGTTAGTTTTGTTTGAGCACCAGGAACTGAACTCAGGACCTTGGGCTTGCCGGGCAGGCACTGTCCTGCTGAGCTACTGCTGAAGCCCAGGGGCCGGATCTAGGTCTAGACCATAATGCCACCCCGCTATAGGATCATCTTCACAGGGAGGCTTTACCTAAGGTGGCTGCTCAAATAGGACAGTTGCAAATGATCCCTACTAGTCCCCCGCGGGCTGGTAGAGGGCGCCTGAAGTTGGGTGCCCTCCTGTCCTCCCCTCACCCGGTGAGCGTGGGATTTTGTACATGAGAATGGCAGGTGGCAATGGCCAGGTGCACCCCAGCTGAGGTCAGCTCCACACAGACCCAGAAGAACTGGGAGCCACTCTTTCTCTGTGGCTGCTGTCTGTGCATCCGCCCTGGGCTGTGAGGTGCAGGAGGACCTCCAGACCATCTTGTGGTATCAGGCTCCAGGCAAGGCCATGGGGCAAGGCCACGGGGCAAGTCCTCGGGGCAAGGCCACAGGACCACCATGAGCACACTGCTGTCCTCCCATACTAGGGCATGGGGGAAATTTTGGGAACAGGCAAAAAGCTTTTTGTATGGGTGCAGGAAGTACCTATACACCCCTCCCTGTGGTCACAAGTATGGGTCTCCTTTAGGTCCTCATAAATCGTTGTAATAACCATTAGTTGGCTCTGTATACAAGGAGGTATCAAAACATAGTGAATACTGAAATTTTAAAAATTAAGGGCCAGTAGGGCCGGGCGTGGTAGTGCATGCCTGTAATCCCAGCACTCAGGAGGCTGAGGCAGGAGGATTGTTGTGAGTTCAAGACCAGCCTGAGCTACAAAGTGAGCTTAAGGCCAGCCTGAACTGCATAGTGAGACCCTGTCTCAAAAAGACAAAAAAAAAAAAAAAAAAATTAAGGGCCAGGGAGATAGCTCAGTAGAATAAGTGCTTACCTGGCAAGCACTCGATCCTGAGTTCAATCCCCAGTACATCAAATAAATAAATAAATAAAATTATTATAGTGTTTACCATTAATTTATCTCAAGACACTCCTCTCTAGGGGCTAGAGAGATGGCTCAGTAGAATAAGCGCTTCCCTGGCTTAAGTGCAAGGGACTGAGTTCAATCCCCAGTTCTGCCAAAAAGAAAAAAAGACACTACCCTCTGCTTCAGCCATGTCAGTCGTGTCCTGCTTGCCACCCTAGGCAGCAGTCCTGGAAGTCCCCTTTCCCAAGGATCTTTATGCAGCATGATACAAGATACAGTGAGTGCTACTTCCAAGCACCATGCAACAGCAAAGCAGGCTCAGCCACCCTGTTCATCAGATCCGGCCCTGGGCAACTTCCCACTCTTCCCCTGAAGTCAAAAAGACCCGGAAAAGTAAGCATTCTGAATAGATTCAGGGCATCGAGGCAGCCACCGCAGCACAGCTGAAGACCTGCGGGAAAGCAAGTCGCAGAGAAGGACACCCGCCCTTGGGGCCGCCTTCCCCACTTGGCCCCTCTTACCCTAACCTGCAGGGATCCTCTAAGCTGTCTTCACCCCCTGTGGACCTCAGCTCTGCCAGCCAGGGCCTGGCTCCGTCTAGGTGGACAGGGCCACTGGATGACTAGCCTCGTTCTCAGCCAGGCTTCTGTGGTGCTAGCAACGTACCTCCCTCCACACTTTCCCAGTCTCTGTCCATCACACTTGCCTGGCAAGCAATTTGCAGGGGGAGACGTGTCGGTGCGAGCTGTACCGGACTGACTACCTGACAAGGCTTTGAGCTTTAAAAAGGTCCTGCCTTCATTGTGGGCTTGAAATATGCCCAGTTCTCATAGTGGCTGTAATTGCTGTTGCAGCTTGGTGACTATGGTGACATGGCCAGGGTCAGCCTCAGAAAACAGGAGACTAGTCCCAGACCAGGGGCTACTATCTGGGTGGGAGGAGATGGAGAAAGCGAGATTCGGGGTGTAGACCCGGGAGAGGTTACGCAGCTCCCTTAAGGTCATAGTAGACTGGCACCGGGTCTGCCTGCCTTTGTCTCAAAATGATGCTTGGATTCAAAGATATTGAATCTGGGGGCAACCTTGTTCTTGTCACCCTCCTGCTGAAAGGGACAATGAGGACAGCTGTGAAACTCTTAGAAGGAGATAATGGCTTGTTCTCCCACATGGAGCAGCAGGACATGCTGAGTGGGGTGTGGCCAGGTGTGGCCAGGCAACAGCTAGGGCCCCTGCTTACCTCCCCTGGGCTTGTCCCCTGCCATGTTGCAAGTGACCCAGGACCAGGCCCTCCAGACTCTTGCCCAGCAGCCTCCCAGCTTGTGGGGTGCTGATGGTGGCCCACTGCCTACCCCCTGGAGATCCTGGCTGGGACCCTACTTGGCATAGGGGTCTTTGCAGATATAATTGAGTTAGGGAGCTCCCCAGGTGAGAACACCCCAGATTATCTCACTGTCCTTATGAGAGACACAAGCTGGGTGCCATGGGTAGGACATACCTGTCCTTCCAGCACTCTGGGAGGTTGAGGAGGAAGACGGCAAGTTCAAGCTCTGTCAGGGCAACTTAGTGAGACTGTCGAAATTAAAAAAAAAATAAAAAATTGACAAGGACTGGGAATGTAGTTCAATATAAAGGCCTAAGCCAGATTCATCCCCCAAGATTAGATAGAGAAGGAGGGAGGAAGCAAGAAGGGGGAGAGACAGAGAGATTCTCTGCTATTTGGAAATAGAAGAACACTTCAGTGAGAGAACATCCCTGGCCCGGTAAACCTTGGGTTCATGCAGAGTCTAAAACGAGGGGAGTTTTGAAAGATGAGATGGGGGCCAGGGAGATGGCTCAGTAGAATAAGCTCTTCCCTGGCAAGCACAAAGGCCTGAGTTCAATCCCCAGTTCAGCCAAAAAAAAGAAGCTGAAAGATGAGATGAGGTGGGAAAATCTGTAGTATACTATGAAGCAATCATCGTTGGCCCGAGGTCTAGCCCAAGGGCGGCCTGCCCAGGACAGGGCGAGGGCATCTCTGCAAAAGCGCTTTTGTGTAAGGTTTGCAGGGTGGTGGTTCTGGCTCTTGTGAGGCTCTCCTGACAACTCCATCCCTTAGACCTGGGACAGGAGTCTTAATGCAGCCTCACCCTAATCAGAAGAAAGCAGACGGTTTCTGCATCAAGTTATTCTTCTCTGGATGTGCAGCAGGAAAGAGGCCGAGATGCATACTTAATTTTTCAAAATCTACAGATCGGCTGGATTTGGGGGGAAGAAAGCTTTTTGTTTTAAGTAAGAGCGTAAAGTCAGAGAAGCACATGGAAGGATAATTAAACAATTTGTCAGTTTAAGAAATCTGCTCTGGGGGGCTTTTTTAGGCATTAACATTTTAATAAATTACCTGGGAAAGGAGGCTCTCCTGAGACTGGAGCTCCCGACTCCGACTCTCCGACTCTCCATAATGACTTGTGTGCAGGGAGAGGAGGCCCTGGCAGGCCCCCAGGGCCCAAGAGCAGCTGTCACACTAGGGGGAAGAGAGAAGATGCCACCAATTTGTGCAACAAAGTGGCAGCTCCGAAATATCAGTTACAATTCAGTCAAAGAACCTGTGTCTGAATTGGGGAATTCTGGGAGGGGAGGACCCAGGCTGGCTGCTGGGCTTGGTGCAGCACAAGGACAAACAGGTTGTGGTGTCAGGAGGACCTTGCCCAAGAGGAGCTGTGAACCTCGTCCCTGGCTCCTGGGAAATCACCTTCCCCTCAGCCTTTGGACGGCCCACGTGACGCGAGTGGGAGTGCGCCGGTGTTTAGGCTGGGTCCCTCTGGTGATGCCTGGTCACTTATGCTAATGAGGCAACTCACCTGGGCCCGTAGGTGCTCAGCCCCCCTCCCACCCCTCCTAGGACTGGGGTGCTCCTGCCCCTTCGAACGTCAGGAGAGGGAGTCCGCTCTGCAGGGGAAGAGGGCAGTACAGACTCGACTCCAGACTCTAGGCCTGAGTCTCTTTCTCTGCTGGTGTGACCCCTGTGCAGCATGTGTGCAGGAGGGTCCTTAGATCCACGAAAGCCACAGCACCCGAGGTCTGGCCTGTATCTGAGCACATGTGACTTGCTGGAAACGAAAGCACAAGTTGTACAAGGTAACAAGACAGAGGAAGGTTCTTTTCCAGAACCCCGAAATTGACCTATCTGGTCTTATTGCGGCTTGAGTTAGATCTTCTTTGAAGCCCCTTCCTGCATTTCAGGCGGGGTAGAGCTGAGGACGGTGGTAGAGGAGAAGGGGGCTGAGGAAGAGGACTTGGGAGGAGGAGGGAGAGGAAGCCCGTGGGGAGGAGGGCACGGCCCTGAGCCTCTGTACAGGGGTCAGGGAGAGTAGCCGATGGGGTTCAGTTGCCTCAGTTTCTGCAGGGCTGGGAGCAGGGTGCAGGGCAAAGAGAGATGGCTCAGGACTGGGAAGGAGTGAAGCAACTCCAGAACCTCCTCCACAGCTGATGGCCTCTCTGCCTGCTTTGGGGGGTCTGCAGCCACCTGTTGCTGCCAGCAGGCATGCAGGACATCAGTAGCAAAGCACTGCCCAGCCAGTGCAAAGGGGCAGTAGCCTCACCTTCTCCCAGTCCAGGACCCTCCCAAAACTTGACCAGGTCGTTTGAAGGGGACCATGGAACACTGATGGGGGCGGGGGCTGGGCCTCATCTCTGTGGGTCACAGCCACCGTCTCTCTGGCTGGAAGGATAGAGCCGATGGTAAGGCTGTGGGGACTGGGCAGGGCATTTCTGGGTACCTGTCCCCCTTAGGAGGACACCCACTGCCCTGGGCTCATTGAGAGTGAGATTCACGAGCAGCAGGGTCAGCAGAGGGAGGGCCTGGAAGGTGCAGGGTGCAGTGGCCAGGGACCCTGAGTGTTCTTGGGTCCTATGCCCAGGTCACCTTCACCCTGGGCTGGCTGAGGTTCTAGAAATGGGGTCAGGGAACATGTTCTCTCCCAGGTGGACCTGGGGTGGAGGGCACAAAAGTCCCCAAGGCAGTCTGTCTATCATGTCCTCACCTGACCTCTTCCTGTCGAGGGGCTGGGGATGCACAGTGTGCAGACAGGCTCCCTCAGAGGCCAGAGCAGTGCCCCTGCCTCAGCCTCCCTGCCTCACCTCTTTATTAAGAGAAGTGATATTGTCAGGAACAGAGACCACAGGGCTCCACTGCTGGGCAGGAGGTGGGGCAGGCTCTCTACTGCAGTTCTGTCACCGGCTCTGGAAAGTGGTGTCCGCTTGCCGAGGAGGTGCCAGAGAATGTCATACCCCGGGGAACCCTAGAAAGCCTTGGATGGGGCCTGGTCCCTACCTGCTGTCCCCAGGGAAAAGCTCCTGTGGTCTCCTGGACCTGACACTACCAGTAATGGCAGCTTCACTTCCATTTACAATGGGTGCCACTTGACAGGGCCCCGAGACCTCTCCTCCACCAGCTTGGGGGAGCCCAGCAGGCAGGTGTCAGGAGCCACAGGAGCTGGACCTGCTGCACTCAGGGCAGCCTGGACCCCACCTGTGTGGCAGGAGGAAGGAGCCAGAGCTCCAGGCTGGGCGGGAAGCACCTGCATCGCATGAGTGCAGGCTGTGGTGGGTGCGAGGTGAGGAATTGGTCTCCCCACCTTCCCTTCCTGTGCCCTCCCTCTTCTTCTGGTCTCCAAGGTCCATAGGCATTCTATCCCCTCGTCCCTGCACTCAGAAGAGCTTCCCGTTGCCTGCTAGGGCCAGGCCCAGCCCCAGGAGCCACAGAAAGTCAGCCTCAGCCCCATCCCCTGGGTGTAGTGAGGCTGGCATGCCTCCCAGGCACAGGCAAGGGTGAGTGTGGGAAGACAGGGCTGCGTGCCTCCGTGGCTGGGCTGTGACATTAAAAGCGGGGCTCGGAGGGTCCACAGGATTTGCGTAAACACCAGGGTCTGCTTAGACCCTCCTCTCGGAGCCTGTGACTTTATCATCCACCTCACTCTCCAGTCTTAAGAGCTCCCAAAGCATGTGCTGAAGGTCCCAGAGGCGGCTCCAGGCCAGGCCGGGGCTCCTCTGCTGGGGCTGTAGGAGGGCCCTGCTGCAAGACTGGCTGTACGTTGCACAGGGACTGCTCCGGCAGAGGCTTTAGGGCTGTCACTGCCTTAAAGTTTTGACTCACTGAGAGGCCTGCAATTTCATTTTGCATTCAGCCCTGCCAGCTACAGAACCCATCTCAGTCCAGCCTCTGCCCCTACCTCCAACAGAGGTGTCTAAAGACTTCCTACTTGCTTGGCCACTCAATGCCATTTTGGTTATTATGTCATTGCATTTCTGGTCTATCCATTTACCAGACTCTACCACTGCCCTCAGGAATGGAGTTTCTGACTATGGAGACTTCCTTGCAAGGTGCTGTCTTTATTAAGAGAAGTGAATTGTCAATGAAGAGTCTCCCCTGGCACCATGTGAATTAGGGACTGATGGTTCCCACTGAGAAGAGGCTCCCGTGTTTTAAAGGATAATTCCACTAAAAATCCCCGCGAGATTCCATTTAAATCACCTGCTTTCCTAATGCATTTTTAATGTGCTTCAGCATATTAAAAATTATTTCTGTGCAGCCTTCCAAGGTCTGCTCCTCGAGTCGGGGAGGCTGGACTCTGCACTGAGCCGCTGTGGACGGCTGGCAGGCGCCAGGTCTGGCTTGCAAGGAGCCCATTCCTGAGAGGGGGCACCCAGGCGGAAGCAGGAATGGGAGCTCCAGCACAGTGGCCAGGGCGCTGAGGTGCCAGCATGAACAGCATGGAGGTGCTAGATGTGGGTGTAGGCCGGTAAGGTGGTGCACACCGGGAATCCCAGCGCTCGGGAGGACTGAGCCAGGAGGGCTGTAAGCTTGAGTGCTGCCTGGGCAATTTAGTGAGGCCTTGTGTAAAGAAAAAGTGAAAGACTTGGTGATGTCACTCAGTGGCGAAGCACCCCGAGAGGGAAAAGGCACCAGGAAGAGGAAGCCTTGGCAGAGTGCTTGGGGGGCGGGGCTTGTGTTGGGAGAGGATGGGACGGGGGCTTTGGTGCAAGGCACAAGGCTGTCCTGTGGGGTGCTGTGACCTTGGCCACAGTGGGAGGTGGGCCACTGGCCAGCCTGCAGCGGCTGTGCTGTGGCTGTGCAAGCTGAGTTGCTGTGGCCCACAGAGCAGAGTCCTGTGCTGAAGGTGAGCCAGGCCCCTCCTGGTGCCTGACCCTAACTGGGGCAGTGGGAAGAAGGGGACCGCTGTAGCCCAAAAGTCTGCACTCCCTGTCCTGTTCAGCTTCCATCGCTGTGATGAACACCTCAGGTACCAGCTCAGCGGCCTGAGAGGCTGGTTTTGGCTCCTGGCTTCAGAGGCTTCAGTCTGTGGTCATTGCCCAGCCCTGCTCTTGCCTGCTGGAGCACAGCTCACAACTTGTGTGACAGGATCTGAGGCTTCAGGTATGTGCCTTGGAGCCTCTGGGTCCCCTCACCCAGGGGGCACAGCCCAGCCCCCAGACCTATCGGGCCTTGTCACATATGACACAGTATCTGTTGCTCAGTCCCCAGGCCCCACAAGTCTCCTGTAACTGGGCCGGGGCCACAGCCCACCCAGCCCATCATGCAGGTGAGTTGGCACCCCTGTCATCCTGTTGCAGGTCGTTATGGAGGGTAGGACTGGTCTCCATTCCTCCTTGATGCCGAGGACCTATCTCACCACTCTGTGCACCCACCTGGCCTGCACCACGTAGCTGTCACCTGCCAGTGGGATGTCGTCATCCACCGTGGAACAGCACCACCTGTCCATCAAATGTCACCCTGCAACAGAGCACTGTCATGCCTACTCAGTGGGTCAGAAATCCAATGGCCCCCGACCTCTCCTGTGCTATGGTGCTGGGCCAAGAATCTCACTCAGGGACTCTGCCAGGGAGCGCAGGAGGGGTGGGGTGGGCACAGCTCAGGCTTGGCTCCTGTCCTGTGTGCAAAGCATCATGGTCCTCCTTGGTGGCATGAGCAGGTGGCATCACTCTCTCATTCACGCTTGCCGTGTGTCCGCAGCCCACTGGACAGTGTGGCCCTCATCTGCTCCCTGGTCGCTTCTCCACCCTGAGCCGCACAATGAGTGTGATGCAGTGGAGGACAGCTGGGTTTGGCCCAGGGAGATGAGCAGGGGTGGCCCTGAGCGGGGCAGGGCTCCCTCACTTCACAGCCCAGGAGCCTGCTCTCAGCCAGGCAGAGGAGTGCTCTGGAGTCCAACGGCAGCAGAGAAGCTGGGGCTCACTCAGAATGGGCCCTCCTACCTGGTGGGGCACAGAAAGCCCCCTCCCCTCTATGACCCTCACCTCATTTGGGCCACACAGACCCCTGGGCTGGCAGTCACGGGATGAAGCCACGTGGTACCTGCCTCCTCTGCTATGTCCCGCTGAAGGCCACTGCCCAGGAGCAGGCCCTGGGGCCTGGCCGTGCTGCAGCTGTGAGGGACACGCAGTGAGGAGAGGGGGGACAGAGTGTTCCTGTCCCCAAGGCAACGAGCCTCCCTCCAGGTCATGGTGATCTCCATGCTTTCAGACAGCACAGGCTGAGGGAAAGTGGGGAGGAGCCAGAGCCGCTGGCCCTGGGACAGCTCTCTGAGTACGCCCAGGACCTGCGGGTGCTAAGCCAGTGCGGTCCACTCTGCCAGTGACTCCCAGGCTGGGGTTCCACGTGGGAGGTCCGCGAGTGTGGATGCGGAGCTGGACTTCCAGAGCACTATTCCTTCCAGGGGTCAAACAGGAAGAAGAGGAAGTTCTAGGCCTAGAGCTGGCGAGGGGGTTGCTGAGTCCCAGGCGCTGCCTGGCCGGAGGCAGGTGACAGACCCAGCCTCTAGGTACAAGTGTGTGACAGTGCTCAGGTGGGGCCCTGTGTGGCTGGTCAGGAGCAAGACCTTACAAATATCCCTGGACACAGAGCTATGGAGGACATTGGAGCTTCACTGGCCAGATTGGCTCATCCTGGGGTGACCGGAAGGATAACCTCCCATAAAGGACATCTCCCCAGGCCCAGGCCAGTGTGCTTCAGTTCAGCGGGAGAGTCAGGGTCCAGGGACCAGACGCCCATGGCCAGGGCGTTTCCAGAACGAAAAGCTGGCTGGCTGCAGGTTCCTCCAGCTGGTCGGTCAGTCAGGGCCCACTGTCGGGCTCTGTGGTCTCTGCAGCCCTGTGTTGCTGCAGCTGTCATGGCAGAGGTCAGATTCTCCACCTCATTCAGTGGTGACATGGCTAAGGACAGATGGCCAGACCTACTCATATCTGGGCCATTTATGATGCCCACGGGACCCACAGGGCCCCTCTCTCCCTGGTTCTGGTTCTCTGGGTCTGGGGTTTTCTCCACAGCCCTGTGCAGCCCTTTGTACCCGGGCTCTGATGCCACCGTGGCCACTGTGTCCTGACTGAACACCCCTCTGAGCCTCAGTGCATCATCTCTAAAGTGGAGATAAGAATCCCAGGCCACCGGGAGACAGTCACGGGCAGTGGTTACGGCAGTGGCAGGGCTCAGCTCCGGGTCATTTTGGCTGTTGTTTCCAAAGGCCTTTTCTTTCAGGATGAAACCTAGGGCCAGTGTACTGATTGAGCTGCATCCCAACCCTTTTATTTTTATTTTGAGATAGGATCTTGCAAAGTTGCCCACACTAGACTTGAACTCGAACTCATCCTCCTGCCTCAGGAGGAAATCAGGCACCGAGAAAGGGCCATCAAGGAAATGGCCGTGAGGGAGGTGTGAACATCTCGGCCTCCCTGACCTCGAGGTCACTGGCCCCATGCCCAGGGACGGACCTGGAGGTAGCAGCCAAATGCACCCAACTGGAGCTGGGGAGGCTTCAGGGGCTTCCGGATCATCCTGTCCCCCTTCCACTTCCAGGTGGGGAAACTGAGTCCCGTAGCCAGGGCAAGAAGGAGTAAACAGCAAAGCTGTGAGCTGTTGGGACCACCAGAAGGGGTGGTCATGCCTGCCTCAGTGGGGCTCACAAGCCGCCGTCATCCATGAAGAACACGTTCTTGCCCGGGTGCTGTTTTGTTGCCCAGGAACATGCTTAATTCTTTGGTGAGAACTAAAATGCTGGCATGCAAGCCTGGCAAAGTACAGCACGTGTGTGATCCCAGCATTCATGAGGAGGAGGGATGACAGGAGTTCGAGGCCAGTCTGGGCTACATAGTGAGTTCTAAGCCAGTTTGAGAACTGTATACACAGTGAGACCCTGTCTCAAAAGGCAAAACAAAGCTGGGCGTGGTGGGACAGGCCTGTAATCCCAGCACTCGGGAGGCTGAGGCAGGAGGATCCCCATGAAAGTGAAACAGCAGCTGGAGTGCCATGAGAACACCTGAATCCTGCTTTGAGATGATCTGATTCCCAAAGCTACCATTGAAAAATAGCCCCAAACTCAGCTGCTTAAAGAACGGTGACACCTTCTCCTATAATTCTTTTTTTT
>PVKA01043562.1:0-16690 GCA_004027165.1 Ctenomys sociabilis
TTTAATCTCTTTCCTCTGTGGCTCCATAATCTCCTTGTTCAGAAAATTTGGAGCTCACCTGAGTTTCATGATGTTGAAGTACAGGTTCTCCTATGTCCTGAGTCTTCGCTGACCTTGAAAGGCTAGGGCCAAAATGTTGGCGGGCCTTGTGGCTCTTCTATTTCTCCAATTTTGATCTGTGAACTTAGGTTAACCATCCAGAAGAAACGTTGATTAGTATCCTGTAGCATATGCCATTCACTTTGCCTTATCTGATTCAATTGTTTTTAGTTGTTATTGTACGTTTCCATTTGTATTTCTTCATTTTGCTTGTTATACTAGGGAGACGATATTTACACATGTGTGTCTGGTTTATTTCACTTATGAGTATATGTTCAAGTGGCATCCACTTAAGTATAAATGCTTCAAGCTTATCATTCTTAATAGCTGAGTAACACTCCATTATATAGAAACACTAGGGAAACAATATGGCATTTACAGCTTGAGTAAGATTCTTTTCGATATTTGTTTGTTTATTTATTTTTGGAACCAGGAATTGAACTCAGGATCTTGTACTTGCCAGGCAGGTACTTGTGCTGCTGAACTACATCCCCAGCCCTGATTTATTTCACTCATCAGTATGGTCTTAAGGTGCATCCATTTACCTATAAAAGATTGAAGTTTATTCTTTTTCATAGTTGCTAGTACTCCTATGTACAAAAATACCACACATCCTTTATACATTCATCTATTGATGGCCATTTGGGCTGTTTCCAAGATTTAGCTGTTATAAACTGGTGCTAAAAACATGAGTGTACATATATTGCTGTGAGATGTGATGCTTTCTTTTGAGAAGATAGCAAGAAGACAAATAGCTGGGTCAAATGGAACCTTTGGTCCTAGTTTGATGAGGAATCCCCATACTGATTTCCCCAGTGATTGTACAAGTGTACATTCCCACCAATAGGAAAGAAGGGTTCCTTTTTCCCCATAGCCCCTCTAGAATTTCTTATTTGTTGAGTTCTTGATGATAGCCATTCTTTCTGGTGTGAAATGCAATCTCAGTTTTGTTTTAATTTGCAACTTTCAAAGAACCAATGATGTTAAACATGTATTTCCTATTTGTGTTTGTTCATCTCAGGAGTGCATATTCATCTCAGATTCCCATTTTTGGATTGGGTCTTGAATTTAAGTGGTCTGATTTTTTCAGTGTTTTGTATTTTCTAGATATGTCTTTTGTCTGAGAGATAGCTGGCTACAGTTTTTCCCACTCTGTAGGTTTTTTTTTTCATTCTGTTGGTGATTTCTTTTTATGTACAAAAGCTTTGTAATAAGATGAGTTCCCAATTGCTGATTCTCTGACATGTTTCCTGTGCAGTTTTCATTTTGTTCATCAACTCTCTGCCTACTCTCATGTCTTCAATATTTCTATCTACTTTGTATTCCAGTAGATTTATTGTTTTTATTTAATATTTAGATCTTCAATCCATTTTAACTTTAGTTTAGTGCATGTTAATCGACATCAATCTATTAAATGCACATTTTAGTCTTCAGCATGTGGAAAGCCAGTTTTTCCTGCACCACCTTTTAAAGAGTTTATCTTTCTTCCAGTAAACATGTTGATCCCTTTGTTGAAGATCAGGTCAGAGTGTGTTTGTAATTGCTTCTGCATCTTCTAATCTGTTCTGTTGATCCTCAGGTTTTTCCTCTTCTGCCAGTACTATGATTATTTTATCATAGTAGCTTTGTAGTGTAACTTCAAGTCAGGGATTACAGTGTTTCCTGCCTTGTCTTTATTGCCCAGAAATTCTTTTGCTAGTCTGGGTCTCTTCTGGTTCCAAATGAATTTTAGGAATATTGTCTCTAGTTTTGTGAGGTATGCTGATGGTATTTTGAACAGGATTGCATTATATCTGTATAGCCAAATTTAGTTATGACCATTTTCACTAAGTTGGCTCTTCCTCTCCATGAGCAAAGAATATATTTCCATTTTCTGACATCGTCTTCAATCTTCTATTGCAGAATACTGTAATTTTGAAGGTGTAGATGTTTTATTTCCTTGAGAGATTAATTCCTAACTATTTCAATTTTTGGATGAGATTGTGAAAGGTGTGGTTTCCCTAATTTCTCTCTCTCGGTGATTTATTATTTGTGTACAGCTATTCAAACTGTTTTTGATCACACTACATATGTGTATATCAATCCATCATGAGAGGTCACTTAGACAAGAAAAGGATGGTCACTAACCTCATTTATAGCAATTGATGTACTATAATTTGAGTTTTCCTCTCACAAAGCACCCCTGACATTGTTGGAACTTGTCATTAAGTTGCTTGGCAGGAGGTTCATCTAGAATTTTTGTCCCGCACTGGCTTTGTACCCCACATTTTCTCACCCATCTTCACATGCTGTAACTGAAAATTGTGACTGGGCTTGCATATGTAATTAGAGTTGTGCCTCTTTGCCAGGTGGTTTCTCCCTCCTTTCCTAATTAGTATAGTTTTCCCTTAAAGGCATGTAGGAACTATCAGTTAAGTCAAATGAAAACAATAGGCTGGATGATGTCAGGTTTTGAAACTGTTGATTGCTTTCTATATTATATCATATGGTCTAGGGATTACGCTACACATATATTCAGCTACTCATTAGCTCAGTCTAGACACATCAAGGCATGTCCTTGTTTAACTAACTTTTTAAGCCATGTGACAATGGGCAAAAAATGAAACACATTCTTTTTTAAGAGGTGTCTAACTAAATATCACACTAAGACCTTCCAATCCTCATGGCTTTTGTATTCATTTTTCTCACAGCAAAACAGCTCTGAGGTAAATCTTTGGAACAAAAAGCAACAGAAATAATGTTCCTTTGGTATCTATTAAGATGCTAGAGTCATATTTTACAAATAGGACACTGGTTCATTTTTCAAGCATCTTAAGAAGTTGATCATGATAGAAATTTCCTGGAAGCAGTGCAAGTTACTCCAAAATTTTCAGCATACCAAATACATATGTTCGTGGCTACACTGGCACAAAGAATAGTAACTCTGGGTTCTCAAAATGTGCACCTTGGTAATACAGATAGTACAATTGAAGCTGATGGACCACCCCCCTCTACACACATGAACCTGAGAATTGCCCCAGCGACAATGTCCTGCCACCAAGAGATAGGGATAAGATACATCTGTGTCAGATCCCTCTGCATGACCTATAAAAACCTTTCTTACTTGGAGGTCATCAAAAGTTCATGCACATGGACCACATTTCATACATCCAATTATAATCATGAATTATGGGAAAGGATAGGTCTAATAGATACAGCTGGTGTGGCACAACATTCTGCTAATCACGTGCTGGAAGTACCAGTGGGAGGTGCCCTAGACCCAGAAGGACATTTTCAACTCTTAAACCCCAACCTACTCAGCATTCCTGTCATTTTTTTTTCTGCTAATATGAACCCACTCACTTTGAGTATAATATTGCCTAATTAAACTTCATTAAACTTTGCTGTTTTTTCCTTAGTATTTTGTAACACATGCAATTGTTTGTTCCCTGTGCATAAGAACTTGGAAGCCCTTTTGGACCCCATCATTTGTAACATAGGGACCAGTATCGTGTAAACTCATTAGACAAACTTTTACAGCTCATCCTTGAAACATCAAATCAGAAACGGAATAGGAGTGAGCAAACTAATTCTTATTTAATTCTCTAGGCAATGTTGGTGCAACTCCATTAGATGGATCCTCACTGGTGAACAATATTATAGGCAGCTCACTTAAATGTAAATTAATATATAGTTAGAGAGTGACTGGATTCTTAAGAAAGTCAGCAGAAAATAAAGACATCAGAATTGTGGCTGGAGGCACATCTCAAGAAGACCAGGCCTCAAGATAAAGACACAACAATCAGGCCTACTTGCCCTGAGCCCACTGCAAAGAATAAGCAATAACTTAGTATTGTTCAATAGTTTTATCACCTGGTCCAGTAAAAGTCCAGATAGATGTCAGTCACTCAGGTGGGTAAGTAGAATCTCTGAGCCCATCCCTTCCCCAAAATGCCTTTGGTCCTTCCATGCACCCTTACTACTTGACCAGCTTCTCTACTGGCCCAATATCAGCTAAGTGGTTATACTTGCAATCCTATAGGTTGGTGGCAGTTTGCTATACATTGTACCCACACTGTGAGTTTGCTGTATAAATTACCTCTGACAAAAGGCCTCAATGGCAACCCACTTCTGAGATCTGTCCTATCTCTCAGTAGCTATTCCTGTTCCTCAATAAATATTTCCTACCCTTAATCTCTTTTGTTTTTGGAATTTATCCTTTCATTTCAGGGGACATGATCTTGGCACATCTGACATCTATCAAGTTAGGAGACATAATTTGTCCTATATCAATATGGTCAAATATATGTGCACAAAAATAATCTGCATAGGGTTTAGTGAAATCCTTAAAAGTTGATCTTGGTATCATGAGTCTCAGATCACAGAAAGAAGTGGTAAGATCACTGGTACTTCTATGAAGCTAAGGAAGAAGGCAAAAAAAGTGCACCAATTTCCTGGTAAATTTCCCCAAAGGTTCTTAGCAATTTTTACCATGTGCAAAGTATAATGTTCTCAAAGATTAAATACCACTCTTGGGACTTAAAGAAAAGATGAATAGAAGTCCATACTTGGGGAAAGAAATCTCTCTCCTGCTATGTAAGGAAATATAACACTTATTAGTGGTTCATTCCAAAACTTCTTGCATAAGTTTCTAAGACAAAGAAAACCATTTTGGGCAGAGTGGCAGAGATGAATGTGAATACCTTTCTGTAGTGCTTTATCCAATGTCATATACAATGTCTCACAAGACATTTTCCTAAAGAGATTAACCTATTACTCCAGTTGTCTTTATTTCACTTACAAAGGAAGGTAAAGAGAGTTCAGTTGAAATTGCCTTGAAATCAGAGGCCCAGACTCCTACAATTCTTACATTCCTGACATTCTTGAGACATGGAAGACCACCCCTAAAGCCAGAAGCAAGTAGACTGGCTGGGGCAGCACAAACAGCAATTAACAATGCCATTTGCAAATGTATATCCCCTGAAAACACATTTCTTTATAGTCACTAAGTGGCAGTAAGGATAAGTGAGGGCATATCAGCCCTTGGAAAGGCAGAATCAGAGCAAAATCCTTCCTAAACTTAGGAGGAAAAGGCATTGAGGTCATGGAGATGACTGAACACTAAGGTCATCAGTGCTCAAGATCACTAGCCCACCCCCATCATGGTCTGATTCTGTAGACCTTATTGCTTATCTGGATTAGCTCTGCCACTTTATGATAGACATTTTGAGGAAATCAAAATAATTTAATGTGCTGAGGAGTAGCTGAATAATCTAATGTGGAGGCCCAGCTTCTTTTTTCATCAGTATTGATTTTGGTAAAATTATTAAACTTTGCTTTGCTCCAGTGACTTCATGATCCAATGGGAATTTTAACACTAATTTGTCACTGGATGACTGTAGAAAAACAAAGAGAGCAGCATTCTCCTGCACTGTATTCCACAATTTCATATGTATTTTTATTTTGAAGAACAAATTTACAG
Organism: Ctenomys sociabilis; assembly: GCA_004027165.1. Classification (NCBI taxonomy): domain Eukaryota; kingdom Metazoa; phylum Chordata; class Mammalia; order Rodentia; family Ctenomyidae; genus Ctenomys; species Ctenomys sociabilis. Next base: position 5,561 of record PVKA01043562.1, read on the forward strand.
CCGGGCGTGGTGGCACATACTTGTAATCCCAGCACTCGGGAGGCTGAGGCAGGAGGATTGTTGTGAGTTCGAGACCAGCCTGAGCTACAAAGTGAGCTTAAGGCCAGCCTGAACTGCATAGTGAGACCCTGTCTCAAAAAGACAAAATAAAAAAATAAAAAAAAGAACAAATTTGAAATAGTCCACATTATAAGCCTGTCTCACCAAAATCAGATGAGGAAAATATTGATCCAGTATGCAAATATATTTTGTCCAATATTGAAAATTAAAAGACCAATCAAATATTTCTATTAACAGTAGAGTTTTCTTCCTCTCTCTGTCTCTCTTTCTCTTTGTCTCTCTATCTCTGTCTCTGTCTCTCTGTGTCTCTGCCTCTGACTCTCTGTCTCTCTGTCTGTCTCTCTCTTTCGCTCACTGGATTGTCAGGATGCCTGGGAGTCCTAGAAGTTTGAGATAAGTGAGAGTGTGGAACACCAGAGACTTTTAGAATAAAAATTCTATAGTGATTTAGCAAGCTAAGTTTCCAAAGAAAAAAGTCACTGATAGAGTAGGGTAGATGCTATATTCTTGTTCATTACAGTGGTCCTGCATTCACTCTGCCTGCTAATGATATCTAGCTCTTAACTTTCCATAAGCTACATGTTCCTTCAGTCTTAGCTATCTGTAGCTCCTATGCCAAGGCCCAAGGGCAGGCCAATGAAATTCGTTCTGTCACATCAAGGTAGAAACTGGGTCCTCCACCAAGAATGTAGCCTCCTTATCTTCCACTTTAAGCCTTGAGAGGTTTTAAATAAAAATAACCTTAGCTAATCATAATTGCTACGGAACATAGAGATAATCTCAATGAAATCACAAGGAACTAAAAACATCTTTAGTGATTAAAACATTTCCCTAAAATGGTGTCAGAAAATTCAGTATATAATGACTTATCCTAAATCCTTCTTAGTCTTTCTGAGTCTCAGATGGGACTGAGAAACTGATATACTGGGATGGGATTGTGGCCCATAGATCAATCATCTGCTGAATCAATTCCTAGGTCCACACTGGACAGAAACCTCATTTTAGGGTTTCAGGTATTACTAAGTGGCTATATAGCTAAATAACTTAAAACAAGGAAAGTCATGATAATGACAGACTTGTAAAAGGTGGTAGCAGGGAATTGCACAAAATAAGCAGAATAAATATTACCATACTTTACAGAACAACCACCTGACAATCCAACTTTCTTCCAAGTTTCACTTTTCTTCTCTACTCTTACGGTTTTTCTTTTTTTTTTTTTGCCAGATGAAAGTACTTCCAGCTGGACTCAGGAGAAGCAATGGTGTCAAACAATGACTTGTTAAGAAATATACACCTATCATAAATGCAAGACTCTCTCTGGGGATATATTGAATTGCATTTGTTGCTTCCATGAAAAGGTGCAATGAAAAAATGAATTAACTATCAACTACCAGATGTTTCTAGCATATCTATTAGTTTGGGAAAGATGAAACAGTTGCTACATTGTACAGATGTGTAGCTCACATAAACATAAATACTTAGTATGTGGGAGGAAAGCTCAAGTGTGTCTTGAGAATAATTGAACTTTTCTTTTTGGCAGTGTTCTACAATAACAGGAAGAAATTTCTTCTTGCATTGACACCTTATTTTACCAACACTTAAAATAAATGGATATACATGTAAAGGTGCAAACACATGGATATGTGTTTAGTTGCTTCACTGAGCCAACTGAAATTATCTATTTCCTCTTGCTGTTTGCATATGTAAACTGCATGACTTGGAAACTTTTTGGCTGCTAAGTATTGCAAATCTCATTCTCTTAACAAGATTAAAGTCTGTTGAGCAGAGATAGAGCAGGCAATGGTTTGGGGAAGGATGGATATTCCTGTGCTCTAAATATATCAATGGAGAATGCATACGAAATATTTGAATTACTTCCAACCTCATAATCAAATACTTCACATTCAGGTATATGTAACAGAGAGAAGAAAAATCATAGGAATATATAGGGGCAAGTGCCTCAAACTCTAGTTCCACATTATTACAACACTCAAGTCAATTGCCTTAGAATTAAGCCCCTGTTGTCTCAATGTCAGAGAACTGTGGAATGGAAAGCAGAGAAGTGACAGCATTTTGTGTCATGTAGTAGCCAGCTCACAAATATGCTATGCTTTCCATGTCAAATCTGATGAATTTTCCACCACTGGCTGCCTTGACCCTTTCTAGAGAAAGATTCTGAGATTGTATCCAGTGTTTTGTGGAAAGAAGATTAAAGTCTATTAGTAACATTTGTCAGCACTTCAGAAAGACAGGTTATTAGACTATGCACAAGAATTTTCCATCTTGATAGCCTGTTTAGATAGTGGATCTCTGAGGTCAATGAGATAGAAGTTCTAAAACCACAGTTTCATAATGTTCACATTAAGATATTTACTCATTCTCCCAGATTTTTTTTCCTTCTCTATTAAGTATGGACGACTTATATTAACCAGGGGAATAATAGTAAAATTTAAAGAGCATCAATGTATAGAAAGAGTTTTACCCATTTCATGTTGTAAAGAGCCACAAGTATTGCATCTGTTATTATTCCAGTAATAATACCATTAGCAGTAGTAAGAGAAGTAGTGGAAGTACCAATAGTAACAGGCATAACTACTGCTATGTAGTAGTGCATAGCAATAACATTAGTTTAAGTATATAGACTTGCAACTTCGTGTTATAATTAGAAGTGAAAACTAATGAGGAGGGAGGAATGCAGAGAGAGACACACACACACACACACAGAGAGAGAGAGAGAGAGAGAGAGAGAGAGAGAGAGAGAGAGAGACAGAGACAGAGACAGAGACAGAGACAGAGAGAGAATATGATATGTTCTGATTAAACAAGTAAACTGGAGCTCATAAACTTAAGGTACTTATTTGAGTAGGGTGACTCCTTCTACACCAGAGACAGTTGCTATTCATTGTAATGTTATATATGCCATGTTTATTGTTTTGATACTCCTGAGGAGAAGATAGTTTGAGATCTCCAAATAAAGTATATATGAACCAAGAAGTAGATGAAGTAGTAAGAAGTGGCTAGCCACTAGTGAAAATCTCTAAAAGGTAGAGAAAACTGAAATGTAGTAATAGACAATAGACACCATTAATTTGTTGATCTCTTGTTCCATAGTATTGAGGAAGATACAATGCATCTTCTGAGGGGCACCCAATGCTGAGTTATGGTGTGATGGAAGAATTGAGTACAAGTATAGATAAGAAGAAACAAAATCATTGGAGAGCCACAAAAATGCTGAGAACAAGGGTACTGACTGCTCTGTCTAGATAATGGAGGCCCTAGTTGCAGCAAAGTTGGTTTAGAACATCAGAGATCACGGATGTTTTTAGAAAAAAAAAAAACTCTGACTCTGTGTTCCACTTAAAGAATACTCCAGTCTGTTAATAAAAATAATGGCCAGCATCCAGAGTAATAATAAAAAAATGAATTCAGGGGAGGAGTTGAAAAGAAGTTTAAATAACATTGTTGGTGGACTAGTAAAAGAATAGCAGATACATATATAATAAACTTTTATTTCTGGAATAAACCCCTGAGATTATTTAATTCCATCTCATTATTTACAGATGAAGGAATGTACATCCTACAAATAACATACCTGTGGAAGTATCCTATCAAAAGCAGGAGTTACTGTACTAGAGAGAGGGAAAGTGTCCATTGTGGATATGCAGACTGAGCAGTCATCTAGGTATGTGCAGTAATTGAAATTATATACAATAATGTAATAAAATCATACAAAGAAAAGAGATGCATTGTATCTTCTAAGAAAACCATGGAGAGAGTGACACACCCATAATGGAACAGCCAAATCACAAGACCCAAACATAGAGAACTATATGGTTGAAACAATGTGAGCAAACAGAGGAAACTGCACATCTACATTCACATTTTTTTGGCATATTGACTGAACTTTACTTTTTTCTCTTTTGGGCTGAAATTTTCTGTTTCTCAAACACTGTTATGGAACTCAAGGCAGATTCAAGATTTACACAGCATGCAGGAAAAATAATTCATCATTTTCAAAATGATGAAAAGATGAGACTAATAGGCATCACTGAGAAGGAGTCAATACAAATGATACAAAAAGAATATAGGCAGAAGGAATAGTAGAAAACATCCCAAATATGGGTAAACAATCTGATGTTCAGGTAACCGAAGCATATAGAACTTCAAACAACATCAACCCAATCACAAACACATCAAGAGATATAATAATGAACACACCGGAAACTCAGCACATGAACAATAAACTAAAATCTGTGAGAAAAAAGAAACATGTACTTCATGTGCTTCATGCATGGAGCAAAGTACTTCAAGCGCTCCAAGAAAATAAATTCCCAGAGTATAGCCCAGAGTGCTACACCCTGAAAAACTCTCAAGTTTGATGGAAAAGTGAAGTGTTTCCACACCAAAGAACAACTAAAGTATTTCGTAATGACATAATCAATACTACCAAGGCTAATAAAAGATATACTAGAGAGTGATCAAAATGATCACAGTTGCATGAATGACAATGGGAAGGAGCCAACAAGTAGGGCAGCAATTAAACACAGGAGAAAAAGGAGTATACAACAGCAGGTAAATAACATATCAATCAAAAGTCAATATATTTCACATGCAACCATCAAAGTAAATGTACTCAATTCACTAATTAAAAGAAATAGACTAGTAGTGAATTAAAAAGCAATGTCCAACATTATGCTATATGCAAGAAAAACAATTAACTCATAAAGAAATTCAAAGATTAAAAGTCCAAGGATAGAGAAAAATACTACATGCCACAGCACCTCAAAAAAAGCAGGACTAGTAATCCTATTTAGAAAGTCTGAACTTCAAACCAAGAATAATCAAACAAAATAAAGAAGGCCACCTACTGGTTAGGGGAAAAATACAAGAGGCAAAGATAACATTCATTAATATGCACGTGCCAAATATGGTAGCACCCAAGTATGAAAGATAAATCTTAATCAATATGAAAAATCTAATATACAATGCCACAAAACTTGAGTGGAGTCCTTAACACCCACTTATCACAAAAAAGTCAAGCAGACAAAAAATTAGCAAACAAGTTGCAGAACTCAACCATAACTTGGAACAAATGGATTTAGTGCACATATACATAGTGTTCCAACAAACCACAGCTGATTATATTTGTTTTTCAGCTGCATATGGGTCATTTTCTAAAGTAGAACACATAGTAGTCCATAGGTCATACTTAAGTATATGCAAGAAAATAGAAATTATCCCCTGCATATTACATGATCACAGTGCAATTAAACTGGAAATAAATGAAAAAAGAAGCCAGAAAACCACCCTAAATACATGTAAATTAAACAACCTACTCAGCAACCAATGGGTCACAGATAAAATTTAACAAGATATTAAACAATATCTACAATTCAATGAAAGTAAAGCAGAACTTATTGGAAATTATGCAAAGTAATTAAAACAATTTCTTAGAAAGAAACTTATAGCTCTGAACTCAAGCATCAGGAACTCAGAACTGGAATAATTAACTACCCTATTGCTCCAACTCAATCATCTGCAAAAGGAAGAGCCAACTAAATATAAAACACAAAGAAGAGAGGAATTCATAAAGATTGGAGCAGAAATTAATTCAATTGAGATGAAGAAAACAATTCAAAGTATTAATGAATCAAAAAGTAGTACATTGAATAATTAAAAAAAAGTTATTAAGCATCCAGCTAACCCCATCAAGAAGAGAAAAGAAAAACTTCACATGCAAACACTAAGGAATAAAAAGAGGTGTAATTACCACAGGCCCAGTGGAAATTAAGATTATCAGTAGATACTTTGAGAATCTTTACTCTCACAGAATAGAAGTCACAGATGAAATGGACAAATTCCTAGAAAGGTACAAATTATTAAGCCTGAATGAAGTAGATATAAGAACTCTCAATAACACAATAGCAGCCAATGAAATGCAAAATGGGAAAAAAAAAGTATCAAGAAGGAAAAGTCTTGGCCCTGCTTTATTAACATCTGAATTCTGAAAGAAATTTACAGAAGATATAATTCCTCACTCTTCAATGAAATTAAAAACTAAGCAATCCTCCCAAACTCATTCTTGAAAGTATTATACTGATACCAAAAACAGGGAAAGATACAACTAAAAAAGATAACTACAGTCCAATCTCCCTTATAAACATGGATGGAAAAATCTTCAATAAAATTCTAGCAAACATGACCAGGCAGGATTCAACCCAGGGATGAATGAATGGTTCAATATTTGAAAATCTATAAATGTAACACACTATATCAATAGTGCCAAATCGCAAAACCGCATGATCATCTTAATTGATGCAGAAAAGGCTTTTGAAAAAGTCCCACACTCATTCATGTTCAAAGCCCTACAGAAAACTGGAATAAATGGCCTCTACCTCAATCTGATAAAAGCCATCTATGACAACCCAGTGGCTAATATAATTCTAAATGGGGAAAAACTGAAATATTGTACTGTCAGTTCTGGTACAAGTAAGGATGTCCTCTATCACCACTCTTATTCAACATAGTTCTGGAATCATTAACTAGAGCCATTAGACAAGATAAAGAAATTAAGGAAATAAGAATAGGCAAAGAAGAAATCAAGCTATCATTATTTACAGAGAACATGATACTTTACTTGAAAGACTCAAACAACTCCAAGAAGCTACTCAAATTAACACAAAAATTCAATAGGACACAAAAATCATTGAACAAAATTCAATAATATTCCTCTACAAAATTAACAAACACACTGAGAGGGAAATTAGTGAAGCAATACCTTTTACAATAGTACCCTGGAAAATGAAATAATTAGGAATTAACCTAACTAAAGAAGTCAAAGGTCTCATCAATGAAAATGACCATACTCTGAAAAACATCATAGAGGATTTCAAAAATGGAAAGATATTCCTTGCTCATGGACAGGAAGAATGAACATTGTGAAGATGGCCATATTTCCAAAATTGTTATACAGATTTAATGCAACACCTGTCAAAATGCCAACATATCTCACAGATAGAGAGTATCATTCCTAAAATTTACTTGGTACCAGAAAAGAGCTAGAATAGCAAATGGAAGCCTGAAAAACAAAGCTGATGCACTAAGCTGATGTCAAAATGGATGAAAGATCTAAACATTAAAATGGAAACACTAATTTGCCTGGAAGAGAAAGTAGGAGGAAATCTTGAAGACATAGGGGTACGCAAACAGTTCATGAAGAAAAATCATACTGCATGGGTAATACTTGAAATAATTAATAAGTGAGACCTCCTTTATTTTTGAGGAACCAAGGATTGAACTCAGGCCCTTACAGTTATCAGGGAAGCACTTATTCTACAGAGCCATCTCTGCAGCCCTGTGGAATATTCTCTTATTGAGAAGTTTCTGCATATCAAAATAAATTACCAACACAATGAAAACAAAACAAATTTGGCAAAAATGTTAACTAATAAGTATTCGGACAAAGGTCTTCTCTCTGGAACTTATAAAGTACTAAAACAAATTAGGGCCTTCAAATTTAAAGACCCAATCCAGAAATGGGCATCTGAGATGAATACACATTTCTCAGAGGAAGAAATTAAAGATGCGAATAAATATATGAAAAAATGCCCCACATCACTAGCCATCTGTGAAATGCAAATTAAAACAACACTGAGATACCATCTCATTCTAGAAAGAATGGCTATCATAAAGAAATTAACCAACAACAAATGTTTGAGAGGCTGTGGGGGAAAAGGCACCCTTCTCCACTGTTGGTTGGATGTAGACTGGTGCAACCATTATGGAAATCAGTGTGGAGATTCCTCAAAAAACTAGGACTGGACACACCATTCAATGTAGCTAGCCCCAGCTGTGAATCAAAAGAACCAAAAACATATCATGTTGATATACGTGCACCTATGTTTACATCAGCACAGTTTGTGATATCCAAATCTTTGAAGCATCCAAAATTCCCATAACCTGAGTAATGGATGTAAAAGATGTATTGTTTTTATACAGTGCTGTATTACTCAGCTATAAAGAATGATAAACTTGAAGCCTTCACATATAAGTGGATGTCACTTGAAGATATACTCTTAAGTGAAATAAATCAGATTCATATTTGTAAATATTGTATACTCTTTGTAATGTAATAACTCAATAGATGAAACAAAAAATGAGAGGTATGGCATAATTAAATGGAAAGCGAGAACTTTTGGATTGAACAACAAAGAGAAGGTAAAGACAAAATCTAGGAAACATGGCAGGGGCAAAACAATTTATTTATTTATTTTGGTGGAACTTGTGATTAAAATCAGGCCATTGCACTTGCCAGGTATGCGCTTATTCTACTGAGCTATCTCCCCGGCCCCCAAAACCATACATTTATATACAGAAGCTGGTTAAGGCAGTGATTCTTAGAATTTCCATCAGGGTTTTGGAACTATCAGTTAATTAATGGGATTCTGACCCTGACAAGCTCTATATCCTGATACCTGTGCACTAAACAATTACACTGAGGATCAAATGTGTAATACCAGTGCCTGTCATTCTGATCTTCTAAATGCCTACTGCTTCTAATGTCATATAAATTACTTCTATACTCTCTCTGAAGTAATTTTTTTTAAAAAGGTAGTAAACAAAAATGAGAGACAAGAAAAAAAAAGGCATAGGTCTGTCCTGCTACATCGCTGTATATGGTTAGTTTTCCAAATTTCTGCATAAGAATACATAATTGTTCAGTTGTATGTTTTTGGATTTTCTTTTTTTATTTTATTTTTACATTATGTAAGGATGTAGTTAGTTTATCAACACTTGATGGAAAATACCTGTTTCAGTATATGTTGAAAGTGCTTGATATTTAGACTGATAGTGATGTGTAGCTCAATTGCCTATGTTATAGGGTAATAATATCATTAAGCTTCTCTTCTGGAGGGTTAGCAACTCAAGTTTGCAGACCAAAAATCAGAGAAAAAGAAGGGCTAGAAGGATAGCCCACATTTTGGTCCTAGCCCTTCAAGGTTAGTGAGGACACAAGACATAAAAGAAACTGTACTGTAACATACTGTAACTCAGTGATGTCCCAATTTTTCTGACCAAGGAAATTATTAGTCTACAGAGGAAAGTGATCAGAGATGTAAAAGGTGACTAGGGAATGTCACCTAGAGAGAAAACATTCTCTCAGTCTTTCATAGAGAGCAAATTCTTCAAGCAATGTCCATGATTCATCCACATGGCGGACACTGACTAAGGATCTACAAACTGTAGTACATGGTTTCAGGGTCAATCCTGATTGGATTTGATTGATCTTGTCAAATACAATGGTTACACTTCTCATTATATAGGTCTAGCTTTACTTTGGTCTTAACCACCCAGCATAAAAGTCTAAAAACAAGGTATAAAATATAAAGCCACAATAATATGCTGAGCTGTAAAAGATTTAACAACTTCTGATATTGCCACTTCTGTGGATAACCCAATACTATTATGGATTACTGGACTACATTGGATTATTTTGCTGAATTCACGCACCTGCAATATTTGAATGGCAATGAAATATCTATCTCTGGCAAAATTTAAAAAAATGGAGGGGGATATAAATGAAGGACCCTTTTGCAGTGAAATATATATGTATATGTACATATATATTTTTATATAGCACTCAATGCTATTTGTGATAATAAATATGGAAATGCTGTTATTATGAAAGCTATAATCTACAATAAAATATGAGAATTTAGATCAATGCTGTTCAAAAAATTTTGCATAATAAGGGACAGTCCAACATGTCAGCTCCTAGCCACAATATATATATATATATATATATATATATATCTGCATATACAAAACAGTTAGATAGATATACAGATACTTTGTCTTATTTCAGTGAGAAGGAAGATTTGTACTAATAGTGTTTAGAGAAGAGATCGTGTCTGAATCTTTTACTATGAATAACTACTATGAAGACAATATTATATAATATATTAATTATTGTATCACCCCTACTATCTTGTTTTGAAGCTGTCTCATTGCTATTTCTTTCTCAATAAAATTAATAATAATAAAAGCGAAGTCAAAAGATCAGACATATTAAGGTAATATAAACATGAATTTCCTAAATTAATTTAAAAATATTTAACCCATTTATTTGCATACTATTTACAGGAAAAACATAGAAAAATTATGTAAACATATTCAAATGACAGGATGTATAAATATACATCAGACAATTAAGAACAGCACTCAATGCTAATTGTCATAAATAATAAATATGGTTACACTGTTCTTATGAAAGTTATAATCCACAATAAAATATGATAATTTAGATCAATGCTGTTAATAAAAATTTTCCATGATAAGGGACTGTATAAATGTCAGCTCATAGCCACAGGGGATGCTAGCACATGAATTACAAACAAATTGACAGATGAACTGAATTTTTAATCATAGTTAATTGAAATTAATTTAAAGTTAAAAAAGTCACTTGTAGTCAGTACTTATCATTTTGAGCAACACATGTCTAGATCTGGGTATAAATATTCATTAAGTTAATATAATTAAAAGAAGAGCTTAAATGAAGTATGTTTTGGTTTTATACTGTAAAACAACCTTAAAATATTAGGTAGCCTCAAAACAAGAATACAGATAATTTGAATAATGTCAGTAGTGACATTGTTTGCTACATATTGCCTCTATAAAGAATGTGTATTGACTTTTCAGAAATCTTTACAAGTTGTTACTTATAATAATCCTATTTTTAGTTCATCCCAAAGTAGAATTTTTACTAGCTGCTATGCAACAAATTATAAACTCTTACTAAAATTTTAGCTAAATGCACACAAAATATCGAGAAGTTAGAAATTTTAAATTTAAATCAAAGTTATACCAATGTGTAAAGAAAATAAACTCTATAAGAAAAGTGTAACATATCAAAATATGCAGGATGTGGAAAATTACGCTCTAATGTAACTTTATACTATTAGTTTTTGATATGAATAATAGAAGATAATGAAAATAAAAGAGCTAAGTTAAGAATGGAACAGTATCAGGCCAGGTAGATAGCTCAGTCAAATAAATACTTTCCTACAAAAT
>PVKA01043563.1:0-16687 GCA_004027165.1 Ctenomys sociabilis
TCTTATCTTTTTTCTAATCTACCCTTATTAAGAGCCTGATATTCAAGCCATAGTTGGGGGTACAAGGCAGTAATACCAGCAGTGGAAAAAGCTGAAGCAGGAGAATTCCAGGTTTAAGCCCAGCCCAAGAAGTTAGCAAGTTAATAAGAATCTGTCTCATAATATAGAAAAAGGGGCCGTAGATATAGCTCAGCAGTCTAAGGGTCTGTCTAGGCAAGTGTGAGAACCCAGGTTTGATCCCAGTACCACAAGCTATGCTGGCCCCACCCCAGGCACACTGAGTAAGCTGGCCACCAAGACCTAGTGCTGGGGAGGCTTAAACAGGGGAACCACTATGAGTTCAAGCTGCACAGTGAGACCCTGTGAACAAATACATGAAATTATAAATAAATAAATAAATAAATAAATTAAAAGGGACTCAGGTTATAACTCAGTGTCAGGGCCCTCGATTCAATACTTAGTATTAAAGAAAAATAAGTCCACAATTATTACTATTATTTTATCTTTTTGAGACAGGGTCTCATAATGCAGTTCAGGCTGGCCTTGAGCTCCCTTTATAGCCCAGGCTAGTCTTAAACTCCCAACAATCCCCCTGCCTCAGCCTTCCGAGTGCTGGGGTTACAGATGTGTGCCACCACACCCAGCTACAATTATTATTATAGAACTATTTTTCAATTTAATTATATCAGTTTTGAATAACATATTTTGATAGCCCAACAAGTATATGTTTAAAATTATATCATCTTGTAATATTGAAATTTTTAATATACATCCTTGTCTTACAATATTTTCATTTAAAGTCCGCTTTGTCAAATATTAGTTACTCCTACTCCACTTTGAGTCACTATTCACATAGAGTATCTTTCCATAGAATCTTTTTTTTTTAAACAATCTTAATATTCATCATTTATTCTCAGAGTATCTTTTTCTATACTTCCAACTTTTTTGTGTCTTTAAATCAAAGAGACTCCATTAGGGCATAACACTGGGTTGCAAGTCATGTCATACTATTCCACTATAAACCTATACTTTAGCATGACAGTAGCTGGCTGTGCATCTCATGTATACCTGGGGGATACATGAAGTAATCTTTTTGTTTACCCACTTGGTATGAAGAACAACAACAGAAAGGTATCTGTACATGTGTAAGTGTCAAACCAGGAGTTTTAACTACATGCTGCTCCATTGAATAGATTTTCTTTGATAAGAAAATATTCTTTATCAGAGAAATTCTACTCTTATGAAAACATATATTTTGTTGTAATGGAATGTATGACACACTGTAGCTGCACTTGGAAAAAGCAAAAACCCATCTGTATATTCAACCACTTGGTAGATGAATGGCAAGTTATGTAAAGGAGCTCAAAAGCAGGAACAGGTGAGTTTTACACATGTCAAATTTTTGCACATTTAGAACTTGTTTAAAAAGTTTCATTCTGATTGTTCTGGTAGACCAATTCAGGACAATGGCACATGAAAAACCAGATTTACAAGTTTCAGAGGAGGTCCAAACTAAATCATCAGATTATGCAGGCATGGACAATGAAAACAATAATGACTTTGATACTGGCTATATGAGCCAAAGTTCCTATGACAGTGAAATGGAACAAGAATTGACCAATACAGACACATGGAATGTAGATCTCCTTGAGACAGATGATGAAGAAAACAGCAACATGAGCACATATTTGACTAGTAAAAATGGTACAAAATAGTCATGCATCCAAATGGAAAGATCCAATGTTATACCTATTATTATATTAAAGGCAGCAAAGTTAGATAGAAATATTATAGGTAGTCAGACAGGGTGAGGTGCCCTTTAGGGAGCCAGCATGGAAGACAATACCTTGGAACTGTGGGAGAGATAGATCTAACCCTGGGCTAGACCTCCAGACAAAAGATAAAATAAATGCATCTCTATACCTCCCTAGGGATGGACATCAGCGGTTAATATTCTAAATTGGTACTGATCACCTTTAAAAAACCAGGAAGAGTCACTAACCCAACCCCCCATAGGTAAAGGCCATTTTGTACCAACTTGCTATATGACTCACTTCCCTATTTGATCCTGATTTAATCAATCTTACTTGAACAATTATACTTGTAATCTTATTGGTTGACCATAGTTTCATGTCCCACTTCATTGTCCGACCTTGCAATTTTCCATGCTTCCCACCTTAGACCTGCCTCATCACACTGATTTGCTTTATAAAAATCCTTAGAAAATGCAGGTTCCTTGGCAACCCATTCAGGACGCCTTCTGTCTCTCTTGGACAGAGGCTTTCTTTCCCTCAATAAATATATTCTGCTCTCAACCTCCATTGTTCTTAAAATTCATTCTTCTATTTTAGAGAACATAAATTTGTCCCAGATATGTAATCGGTTGGGAGTTTTTGCCCCTATATTATTTGGAGGTCCTACTGAGATCACTGTGAGTCTTGGAACTGCAGGAGAGTCTACTTGTTTCATAGAGACTAGATTGGGACTCATTTTAAGCAACAAGTTTTTATGTTTCAAGTTTTGTTATATTATCACTCATTGTTTATTATTGTTTATGCTTAACACATGGGAAGGTTATAAGGTTATGATGCTTCTTGAAAGGGATTTTTTTTGGCTGAGCTAGCTCCCCAGCCCTGGGATATTTTTAATACCTGTTTTGTTCTTGTATTTGCTGGATTTTAGCTAGTTACTAAATTTACTGCTACTCCTTTCTAAACTGTACACAACAGTGCTAGAGAGTAACATTAGAATGCCCTCTAGTGGACTTTCACACGAACTTCTGTAAAATGGGTCTTTCAACATAAACTCTAGTACAGAATTAGAAAATATATATGCTTATATGATAAAAAAAAAAAAAAAAACCACAGGATTCCTTCCATTAGCTAAAAGATACTAGGTTGGTGGTCATTATTAAAGACTTGGAGGGAGCCCCACCCTCATTGACCTAAAGCCTGGCAAGCAGTGGTGCTTGGGTGCTGGGAAAGCCTGAGGCACCAGACTTTTTGAGGGCAATGACCAGCCCATGATATTTGTTATGAAGGAGGAAGCACAAACAGTTCTTGACCAAGAAGGGACAGCTAGACCTTAAATCTGAATCACAGATTGCTTCACCCGTCCTTGTCCCAGTCTTCCCTTGTGACTGCCCACCCTGCAAGACCCAGAAATCTGTTCTGTTCCTTAATCCAATGGCTGGCATTGAGATTTGGAAGCCGATGGAGTCACCAAAGGTGGAGAAACTAGAAGAGTAGGAAGTGTGACTGAATCTGTAATCTGACTTTTCACAGGATAGAACTTGCCTGACAGAGACAAAGGCCAACAGGGAGAACTTTCAATTTATTGTGAGAGAAATAAAGTGTTCAGATGAGACACTCCAGGGTGGAGGCTGGGGAGATGTCTAAGCTACAAACAGAGAGTGAGCAGGTAATATGTTTCTTTCTGACTTTCTGGGGACTTCCACTCTTTTTTTTCCTTTAAGTGAAAAACCACAAACATTTTGAGCTTGGGAGGTGGCTCAGTGGCCTAAATGTTAAATACTGCACTGTTATGCTGGGATGCAATACTGAATAACACTGAAAATATAATAAAATAAAGAAAAATGGAAAGAAAAGAAACACCTTGGAGGTCAGGTTTCACTGGGACAGACTGGCTATGATCCTCCTCTACACTCTAGAGGAAATGTCAAGCCTATTCTGCTTCACTTTTCTTTCCCAGGCCTTACTCCTAATCTTTTCCTACCACTTTGTACTTTCTTTTTAGAGACACATAAAATTAGAAAGAGAAGAACTCTAGACTTTTCCAACCTTTCTTTCCTACTCAACAACTAAATTAAGCCCATACAGAATGAGCAGGGCTGGGGAGATAGCTCAGTAGAATAAGTGCTTGCCTGGCCAATGTGGGTCCTGAGTTCAATCCCCAGTACCGAGAAAAAAAAAAAAAAAAAAAAAAGAGCATTTGCTAATGCTAAAGATAGGGAAGTCATCTTAGAGGAGGGATACATACCCTGTTTATGAGTCAGACCAGGAAAACACACATAAAAGCCATATCCTGGCTTAGTATTCTGGTCAGGTTTCCCCTGGGAGGCTGAACTTGAGACACCATGGGAAGAATCATTTCTAGGTGAAAACAGAGGAAGCTATGTGCAAAAGAACTACACTTATTGAGCCAAAATACATTTAGCCTAAAGGAGGATCTCCAACCTTTCTTCTTCTTTTCCTAGGTCTAGTTATCATTTATGTGCATACTGGAAAAATACATAAGTTGTGGACTTTAAAACTTGTAAGCTTATAAAGCACTAGGTAATCTTGCTCAGGCTTTTTACTATCTCTTTGACAAATAGTGGTTACTCTGCTAGGTAGTTAAAGGCTGCCCTCTTAAAGCAGAGGATAGGTTTCCCAGCATTTCTTTGGTGAATCCCCTTTGAAGCCAGTGGCCAATGGAATGCTGACCAGACAGACAGCTGAGTCTGATCTCTGGCTGTGTGGGCCAATAGAAACTCAGAACAACTGAGGGGTCACAGCCATAGCTACTCTGTGGTGTATACCCAAAGGTTCCTCAGTGGAAACTGGATCCCAATCACTGAAAATTTTCCACTTATCTATCATACTTATCTTCCTCTGCTAGTAAACTAGAAATTCTCCCCTAAACTTTTCAGTTGATTTTTCAACCACTTAACTACCCATCCCTCCAGAAATTAGGTGGATTCAGCTTGCATTCACAGACACCTATCAAGGAAATGATTTACATTTGTGCCATATATATATAACTAAGAGTAAGAAAAAAAAAGATTTTAGCCTTAACTAATATGCCTTTACCAACATGTAAAATATGTCATTGCTAGATGATAAATATGTTTAATCTGTGAACTTCAAAAATTTAAAAAAAAACATAGTCTTGTCCAGCTTCTAGGAAAGACTGCTCGGGTGGTTAGATAGATAATACAAAGGTCTTGGAGAATTTCTTTACCCTAGAGCCTAAGGCACAATTCCTCAAGTCAACTGTCCATTTTACCTATCTAGAGAGGTGATCTATTTTACAGCACAGCAGGAGAAATGCTTTAACTACTTTCAACTCATTTTTTGTATATGTCCTCTTCCAAAATGATGATGATGACGATAATAATAATTTATGACAAATGCATATTTCCTTCTTTGAACATTCCTGACATGAAACCAATTGTAAATTATGTTTATAAATGTCCAATAGGAGTAAGTATATAGTTCATGCACTTCCAGGGAAGATAAAATTGCATGCCAGTTTTAGAGTGGATAGGTTGGATGAATTCTGTTTTCCAGTCTCTCCAGGTGACATCTACCTGCCCTATTGTGGCATATACTCAAGGGATGTTTCTGACAGTGTAACAATCAATTAGAAATAAAAGGGTGATGTCCAAACCATTTCTTATTTTATTTCAAACGTGGGATGCTCAGAGTTGAAGTCACTTGCTACATTGGAGTGTATTCTTGAGCACGTCAAGATGTCTGATCTCTTGAAAAAGAGCCATTTAATATTTTTTCCACACATGCATGTGGCCTGCATACTCTCTAGGATCCATAATAGAATGCAAAGGGAAGTATTAATTATGATGTAATTTCAAAACTAAAATCACACTGTAAAAGGTGGGGAAATGGGTCAGAACTGTTTATGTTCAAACTTTCCTTCCATTAAAAAATAATTTGTATTCATGCTCAAGATAGAATTATGATCCATATGAGACTACTTATGAAAAATTTTCAAATAACTCCTGATGTCTTTAGAGGACTTACTCAGACCTATAAGCTAGGCTTGAAAGATGTAATGTTAATCTTAAATCAAACACTGACTTCTAATGAGAGATAAGTAACATTATAAGTTGCTATTACACTTGGGGGTAAATGTCATACTGTCAATTTTAAACAACCAAAAGATAGTCAGGAACAACCAGTTCCCACAGAACCCAAGAAGTCTCCACCCAAGACCTTCCAACCAGCTACACAACCAGACAGGAGATTGGAGCAGGAAACTTTTTCGAGTGTGTACTTTTGAAGGTATATGAAGGACAAAAACCAAGCCTTCTGGTTATTTTAAATTTTCACTATTTACCAAAAGATAGATGAAAATCCTCTGCTTTCTTAGAACATTTACTAGAAGCACAGGTAAAACATGTATATAGCTCTCCTGATTCAGTAAAAGGCTAGATTTTGCTTAAAGACATGTTTATTATCCACTCAGTTGCAGATATTAGAAAAGAGCTATGAAAGATAGCTTTTGCTCCAGATAGCTCACTTGATACTTTGGTAAAAACTGCCTTTTAGTATTTTATAATTAAGAACTGGGAGAAAACCATGGAGAAAAACAAAAAAACCAAAAAGTGGCTGACTTTGTATCCTCAAAAAGAACAGACACTAAGTTTGATTCACAGGGCGTCAAAAATATCTCAAAGACTAGGTTCCTTTGCTGCCACTCTCAAAAGCCAGGCCACCTTAACAGGGATTGCCTTAAGAGGCACCCAAGCCATGCCCTGATTGCCAAGTAGCCACTGGAATCCAGACTGCACTGTAAAGTGGAGGCACCAGAGCTCAGACTCATCTTCCCTAGTGATCCAGAAGGACTAAAGGGTCCTGGGGTACTCTGCCTCCTCCCTTGTGCCTGACTGTTATCCTTACCTGTCCTCTTCACAGAGGGGTCCTGAATAATCATGACTAGAAGCCAGATAATATCTCACTTAAGCTGTAACAGGAATAACTTTCTCTTACCTCTTTTTTCAGTTATTCCTAATAGCTCATCGCTCTCATCTTGAAGGATTTTATCCTGTCTAAATATTATATACATATATTTTTCAAGTTGCCATCTAATCAAAATAGTGTTCAAACTGGATTTTACAAATGTAATACATATTGCTGTTATGTAGAAAGACTTAAGACTTCTTCATGGGTCAAAATAAGGCATTAATCTGGTTTTCAAAAGTCATTAAAAACTTAGAGAAAATTATAACTAAAGCTAGAAGGACTCAGAAGAAAATGTTGACTCTTATCAGTAAAGGAAGTCTAAGAGCCAGTGGGTTATATCAGCTTATCTTTCATACTGGTTCCTTCAAAGAACTAGCCCTGTTCTCTAAAGAACAGTCTCTAAACCTACCTGTCAGCTCTAATGCTCATCCTTTGATTACATATGCTCTATTTTTTCAGAAAATGTGTCCTTGCCTGGAGTCTGGATGCCAGATTCCAGCTTATCAAACAAGTAAAACATATAACAAATGCTAGATTACTTTTAGATTCCTTTTACTGGGATCCACATCTTGTCAAGAGAGAGTTATATAACACACAGCAAGGCCTTAACTAAGTATACTGAGCAAGCCTTAAATGACATCACAGCTAGCTAGTCTCCTAAATAAAGAAACAAAATTAATGAGATTGGCAGTCCTCCAAACTCAGATGATATCAGATATTCTAACAGCAGCACAGGAGATTTACCTGTACAATTGTAAAAACTAAATGTCATGTTCGCATTCCCAATTCTTCTGCTAATCTTGATGGCATTCGAGATATTAGATGACAGATCAACGACATGTCAGAACCAGAAATTCCCTAGACCTCATCCTTATTCTCATTATGGGAAGCTATTCTTGGACATCTTTAACTGTATTCATAATTATCCTGTTGATCTTATCATTTATTTATCTAGGACTTTCGATAGGCACTCTAGAGAGTATCTCTGACTGCCAATCAACAAATACAACCTTTTTCAGCCTAAAGAAGCTGGAGCAGTCATTGTCCATTATTCCCTCATGGCAGTTCAGGTTACTTCTTCAGAGATGGGACTGTTGTAGGCAGCAAAGTTAGAAATATTATAGACAGGCAGACAGGGCTAGTTCTTTGAAGGAGCCAGTATGGAAGACAAGATACTCTGCAACTGTGGGAGCAACAAACACCTCCACTTTGGGCCAGACCTCAAGACAAAAGATAAAACAAATAAACTCGTATATCTCCCTAAGGATAAACATTAGAGATTGATATTCTAAATAGGTCTCTATCACCTTGAAAAAGCCAGAAAGAGCCGCTAATCCAACCCCCTACAAGTAAAGCCCCTATTCTGTACTCGTGCCTGTTTGCTGGATGACTAACTTCCCTATTTGATCCTAATTTAATCAATCTTACATGAGCAATTATGTTTGTAATCTTATTGGTTGACCATGGTTTTGTCCCACTTTATGCCCACCTTGCAATTTCCCATGTTTCCTACCTTTGACCCAACTCTCATCACTGTTTTGCTCTATAAAAATCCCCAAAAAGGCAGGTTCCTTGGCAACCCATTTGGGACCCTTTCTGTCTCTCTTGGACAGAAGCTTTCTTTCCCTCAATAAATACATTCTGCTCTTTATCTCCATTGTTCCTAAAATTTGTTCTTCACTTTTAGAGAACACAAACTCATTCCAACTATCTCGCAGGCTGGGAGTTTCTTTCCCCTATATCATTTGGATTTCAGAAGATATAACACTGGCCTCCTATATAGCAAGAATAGCAAACTGGCATTGCTGATATCAACATTTCACTATGATGGAAATAATGATAGGAAAACCTCAACAAAACAGAAGCCTGAGAAAGAAACTTTCTACAACAAAATGAAAGGTGGAATCAATGTTGTTAATGAGTTATGTGGCAAATATGATGTCACTTGAAACACAAAGCACTGGCCAATGATTGTGTTTTACTTTATCTTATGTATGCCATAGTTTTGATACTTTACAAAGAAAATAACAAGCTCCAAATACCATGGATAAATTTTCTTTGAGGACTGGAACTGGAACCTGTGAGAGATCATTAACAGTAGAGAAAAAGACAAAATATTCTTCCCCAGGGAACTACACAAATGTGCAGCACCACATCTTGTGAGCTAACAGTTATACAGGCAGGTGCAGCACAAAGACCTATTGCATCAATGGGAAAATCAAAATCTCATCAAGTATACCCTATAGAAAGGGGCAAGAAAACCAAATGTACACACTACAATGTAAGCAATATTTGTGCATGGAGCATGCAGTTGTCATGTGTGAAGATTCACTTGAGTGTGACAACTGAGACAAAGATTTTTTTTTTTTACAGAATTTTATTGGTATTTTGATTGTAGTTCATATAAGAATTTATTTCTGATGTTATCTTTTAGGTTTTGTAAGCAGGTATACAGCTGAGATGAAAATGTTGATGTCTGTTCTAAACACAGAGTACATATTTTTTTCCCCAGAAAAAAAATGATTTTTTCATTCAACTAGAGGTTAGGATGTAAATCAGATGGCCTGTTGGTTTAAAAACATGCTTATACTTTTTTTGATGTAATATTCCCTGCATTTTTCATATTAAGAATTCAGCATTTTACTAATATGTCATGTTCCTGTTAACTACACATCATGTAACATAGTAAGAACCTCATGATAAAAAAGCAAGATCAATGAGTTTAATGTTTAATATGTTCTACAAAAAGGGTAGGAAAGCAAAACATATGTCCTGTCAGTGTACATGATATGTATGTGTGGTATGTGCTGTTGGTAGGTATGATAACTGAAGTTTTTTGCTTTTTTTTTGTAGAATTCTATGGGTATTCTCATTGAACTTCATATAGGAATTTATTTCTGTTGTTATTCTTTGGACTTTGTATACAAAAAAATATTTTAAAAAATTCAACATGTTGTTGAGTTATGCAGCAGCTATAATGTCACTTGAAACACAAAGCATTGGCCAGTGGGTGTGTTTTACTTGATCTTAATTAAATATGTGTGACAAAAATACTTTGATTGTTTACAAAGAAAATAAGGACAAAATGCCATGGATAAATTTTCTTAGAAGACTGGGCCGGGAGCCCATTAAGAGATGCAAAGAAATTTGCCATAAAAGCTAATATAAATAAATCTTTAAAAGGTTATAAGATACAAAATAAAGATAGAAAAACAAAATGTATTTCTATATATCATTTATGTTAGTGCCAAATCTGACAATGGATGTATACTGTCAACCTCCTTCATTGTGGACTATGGAGCCAATAACTCTTAAAAGTCCATCAGGTTTTCCCATATTAGAGAATAAGAAATAAATGTTAAATTTATATGGAAATATAGAAGATTTACACTAGCTAAAACAACTCTGATGGAAAAAGTGTTAATTTGCAAGTTTAATGCCAACATATTTGTAAGACCCCTTACAAAGATACAATATTTAAGATAATACAGTAATGCTATCAAGACAAACAAGTAGATGAATGGAAAAGGACAGATACTCCAGAGAGAGAGAAAAAAAACTAATTTTTTGACAAAAGTACAAAAAAGCAAATTCAGTGGGACAAGGACACTCTTTTAAATAAATCATTTGGAACAATTAGATTTACACAGGTAGAAGATGAACTTGAATTCACATCATATACTGTTATCACATGAAAAATAAATTAAAACTGGGACACATTATAATTAATTAGAGAAATTAAAATTAAACCTACAATGAGATAATACTACATATCAGTTTAATAGTTAAAATTGAAAAGATTGAACCTACCAAGAATTCCAGGATATGGGAATGATGAAACTCACAGATACTACCAAAATAACTGTAAAATAGTCTGGTACATTTGAAAATATTTTGGCCATTTCTTTTTTAAGCACTAAGGACTGAACTCAAGGCTTTCTTTCACATCTATGTCCTCAGACCTTTTATTACTTTGAGACAAATCTCTCTAAGTGGATAAACTGCCTAGATTGGTCTTGAATTTGAAATTCTGCTAAGATTCTAGGCATGTACCACCAAGCCTAGATGGTAGTTTTTATTAAAAGCTAAATATGCATAGGGATTAAGACACCCATTCAATTTCCAGGTCTTCATCCAAGAGAAATGAAATTGCGTGCCCATATAAAGCCTTGACATGAATCTTCACAGTAACTTTATACCAATAGCCCAAACTTGGAAATAACCTACTGCTTAGCAACAGGTGAATGGATAAAAGTATATTGTATACATAATAAGCTGCTACTGATCAGCAATAATAAAGGTGGATCTCAAAATAATTATAATGAAAAAATTCACACAGAATATATTCTATGTAATGAAATTCTACAAAAGGCAATCTAACCTTGTATCAGTGTAACAGGGATGCTGGAACAAATAACCACAAAATTAGTGGCCTATAAACACAGAAATGTATCCTGTTACAGTACTAAAGAGTAGAAGTTCAAAAGCAAATTATTAGCAGGGATGGCTTATTCTGGAGACCCACAGGGATGCTTATTCTGAAGCAGCAGAATCTGCTGCTTCATAGACCAAAGTACAGTGGGCCAGAAACTCAAGACAGTTTCAAAATAGTAAATAATTTTTCAGGGTTGGGGAGATGGCTCAGTGGATTAAGCACTTCCCTGGCAAGTGTAAAGGGCCTGAGTTCAATCCCTGGTTCCACAAAAAAAAAAAAAAAAAAAAAAAAATTTCAATTGGGCATGGTAGTACATGTTTTTTATCTCAGAACTCTGGGAGGATAAGGTAGGAAGACTGCAAGTTCAAGCCCAGCCTGAGTAAGTTATTGTGAACTCTGTCTCAAAATAAAACAATAAAAAATGGTTTTGGGTATAATTCAATGTGAAGGCCTCAGGTTCAACCCCTACTTCTGTATGTATGCATACATTTAAGAGGGAATGTATACTAGTGTGACAAATCAGACTCAAACACCAGCAAACATACAATCAAGTAAATTAATATTTCACTTCAATTCTCATTTAGTAAGAACAAAATTTTACCTAGCAACGACTAAAGACTGGAAGAAATAAAGAGGAATGAAAGAAGCAGGAATCCTCAAAGCCTGGCCTCTCCAAGACTTTTATAATACCTAACATAGTACTGGAAAATCTATGAAACACAAAAATTCCTGCCATGATGTTTAGAACCACTAAATTTTATACATATGCAAAATGCATTTTCTAATTTACAAAGAGCTTAAAGTTAAAAATCAAACTACAGGTTCGAGCCCCAGCACCACATGCCATGCCAGCCCCTCCCCACAGGGCGGGCTGAGCTGACCCCCCACCCCTGCAAAAGAAGAATCTGTGATGTGTAGCGAGACACTGTAATAAGTAAATGAATTAAAAAAAAAATCAAACTACTGGAGGACAAGTGGATGTAGATTTATCGACAAGTGTCATTATATAGACTATTAAATACCAAAGGACCAAAAAAGTCGCCAAAAAAGATTAAACATCTTGAAAGTGGGACATTTTACTAAGCAACATCCATTTGTTCCAGTGTATCAAGTTTAACTCATATGACTAGCAGCTTGATTTGGCAATCTCAATGCATATGACAAATAATTCATAAAAGTTTGACAATGTTATTTTTAGTTCATATGCTTCTTGGATTCTGACCATAAATGCTTCGACTTTATGCTACTCTAGGGACTCCACGCAGACACAAACATATTTGTTAGGCATTGTGAGGCAAAGGAAGGCAATTGGTACATACACTATTACATTGTGAGAATCCAAACTTACCTATTTCATTTGAGCAGACATTTAAAATAAAACAATTAAAAACCACTGTTGCTGCTTCTAAATGGAGTCAAGAAATTGTGATTGTAATTCAGACTACACCACACTATATATCAGATGTTCCTTTCTAATGATAGTTATTATGATTATCAATGATCATGACCTAATAATTCAAACAATTTAATTCATCTTTTTCATAAAATAGTATTTGGAAATAGTTATCTAAAATATCTTGTAAACAATGTTTACATTTGCTTGATTATATCATGAAGTACACACATTTTTATTTTTAATGAGAGGGAAATACATCTAAAATTAGAACTTAACACAAACATCTGAATCAATTGTTTCCCCCAACAACTTCCAAACAAAATATTTCAAATTCCACACAAGATTCTGCAAACCCATGAGTACAAACTCTAATCTTGACACTGAATTTGGATAATCTCCATGGAGGAAATCCATGAACCAGATGTGAATTTATTCTTCCAGATGTATTTTATAAATATGAGGAAAAATAAAAGTTTTTCACTGCCTTTATTTGAAGCCACATAAAAATATAATAGAAATAGCAAAAGGAAACCCTACAAATCTCAAGTCTTCCATTACTGTCAAAGAGTCACTAAAATAAACTATGTTCAGGCTGCTTCATTACTGGTGAACTTTAACTGATCAAAATCTACTGAACATGTCTAATGCACCCATTTTCTGAGTGTTTGGCAGCCATACTAATAAGAAATTTTTTAAAACAATTTTTATCTTCATATTACAAAGAAACTAAAGAAAAAATACACACTTCTAACTAAAATGTCATGACTTCAAGATTTAAGACACATTCCATATACAAAGAAAAAAACAGATCTACAATGAACATGAGAAATTTCATCACATTAGAACTATGCCTACATATTTGGCCTCAAAGATCTGAAATCATTTTAAAATGCCAATGACACAAGTTCAAAGGTCAGAAACTAAGCATAATAAAAATCAAAATCCATCATGTTAAGATTTTAACTAAAACCAAAATGGTTCTTCTAACTGGGGATGTACCTCAGTGGCACAGCACTTGCCCAGCATGTACAGGGCTCTGGACTCAATCCCCAGCACAACAAGCAACAACAAAATAACTCCTTTTTTTGGCTAGCTCAGGCTGCTTTAAGAAGGCATATGGAGTTAGGGATTGAACCGAGTCTTCTGCACCAGACTGGGTTTGCCCCAGCAGGAGCTTAAACAATTGAACTAACCCACAAGCCCCCCAAAATGGCTTCTTTCGGTACATATGTTTCATATGAGCTTTATAAGAAATCTTTCAAATGTCTGACCAATGCTATTTGTTTTTGGCAGAACTGGGAATTGAACTCAGGCCCTTGCGCTTGCCAGGCAAGTAAGTATATATTCTACTGAGCTATCTCCCTGACCCCAACCAATGCTATTTAAATAGTAAAGAAAGTCTCAACAGGAAAATAGATTATCTTTGTTGAGATGTTTAATTTTATTCATGAAAAAATATGCGCATGTACTATTTAGTTATGATAGTTGTAAGCATGCTTATTTTTAATACTTTATATAACTACTTAATGTACTAAGAAGAAAGTTATGGATCACTAGAAATTACATAAGTATAAATACATACAAATACATGAAAGCAACTTAACTTTTTATACAACTAATGCTTTCAAGAAATTAGCAAGTTGAGCTGGGGAGATAACTTAGCAATCTAAGCAACTGCCTGGCAAGTGCAAGGACTGGGGTTCAATTCCCAGTACTGCATGCCATGCTGGCCCTGGAACCCCATGCCAGCCACTGAAACCAGGTGCACTGGTGCAGGCCTGCAATCCCAGCACGAGGGAGGCTGAGACAGAGAATCACTATGAATCTGCACTGCATAGTGAGACCCTGTATCAAATAAATAATTTTTAAAAATAAAATAAATTTTAAAAAAAGAACTTAGCAAGAATCTTAAAATTACTGGATCTTGGAATAAAAACGAATGTTCTAATTTAGTATTTCATTTTAATTTTAACCCAATATGATTTTAGATAATTTCACAGAAAATATGGTTACTCTTAAAAGTTCATTGTCTAACCTATAAGATGAAACTTTTCCAAGTAGGAAATATGTTATAAATAATGACAGTTTGGTCAGATGTAGTGGTACATGCTTATAATACCAATACTGCTACTAAGATCAGGCACAGAAAGTTAAGAGGCCAGCTGGGGTGACTTAAGCAAGACCTGGTCTCAAAATAAAAATTAATTAATTAATTAATTAGAAAAAGGGCTGGGGGTGTGGCTCTCAACTCCTGAGGTTCATTCCCCAGGTTAAAAATAAAATCTATCAGGGACAAAATTTTCTGTTTAAATCTCAAATCTGAATAATATAAAAATTACTTTAAATTACAGAAAGACAGAAAGTCTACAATCCTAAAGAACTATGAGCTAAATGTGGGAGTACGCACCTGTAATCCTAGTACTCCGGAGGCTGGGGCAAGATCACCACAAGTGTGAGGCCTGCCTGGTCTATAAACTGAACTACTTAGGGAAGACTTGTCTCCAAAAGAATGAATGAGATCAGCCATGAACTAAAATGTCATACTGCATACATGATACAAGTTAATTCTTGATTCCTAAAACACATCTTCCAGGGGCCAGTAAAATAGCCCAATGGTCTAAAGCACGTGCTTAAGCAAACTTAGGCAAGCACAGAGACTGCGGTTTGATCCCCAGCACCACACGCCATGCCAGCCTCATCCCTAAAGTGGTCACAGCCTGCCATAAAACAAAACATCTTCCTTTTCTTTTTATTATATTCATGAGATGAAACAAACACAAATGCTATTAGATAAAAAAGAACACAAAAATAAAAAATAGAGACATATGTTAAGTAAAAGAAAAGTTATTTAAATATCACAATTCTTTAAACAACAAGATGTGTTAAATAGATTATGAGAATGTTTATTAAAGCAAAAACCTACAAGGGCCAACAAGAGAGCTCAGCAGATTAAAGCACCTGGTTAGGCAGATGCAGGGGCCAGAAATTCAATCCCCAGCCTGCCGTGCCAACCCTGTCCCCAGGCCTGGCGAATGAGACTGGGCATGGTGGCACATGCCTGTAATCGCAGCACTTAGGAAGCTGAAAAAGATGAAGGATCCCTACAAGTCCAATCTGTATAGTGAGACCCTGAAGACCCTGCACTAAATAAAAAAATTTTAAAACCCCAAAATGTACAAAATAAATACGTTGAAAACAACATGAAAAACAGAAAAAATGTAAGTTAAATTTGTAAATTTATGAGAGAGAAAAGAAATGAAAAACTACTTCTTTCCTCTAGATTTTTTTAAGATTATTTTTAAAAGTAATTTAAAAGTTGTTTCTGATAAAGATCACTGGTAACATACATGCTTTGAAATGGTATATTTTTTAATATATTTTATCTAAATCTCATAAATATTTGTAGAGAATTATAAATATTTAAAATTTTATATTATCTATTTTTCTCTATGACTTATAAGATCCAATAAAAACAATTATGAAAGATTTTTTAAATATTTTAGAACATTAATTAAAAATATTACTGTATTTTATGGTCAAAGAACTACTGAGAGCCTACTACATGTCAGATTTGAATGCCAAAGATGCATGTGGCAAATAAGCAAGACATGACCTTGTCCTTATAAAAGTTAATTTCCAGTGGGGCAGTAAAAAATAGGTAGAGATGTGATGTGTGCCACTCAGAAAAAATTACTCGGTGTTCATTAACTTTACACATTTCATTACAAGAAAGAGGTGAGTTATTAACAGAAATTTGGGTAAATTTGAAAAGTAAGAGGTCTATTATACATAGTTTTTTTAAAAAAACACTTCATTAACAGAATATTTTATATTTCCTTTTTAAATTCTCTACAACTGGAAATTTTAAGTTTAAAATTTTATCCAAAATTTTCATATTTTAGAATAAAAAAATAAAAAATTATATAAAAATCTCAACATGTATTCTCTTCATTCCTAACATTATTAGTGTATGCTTCTCTTATTTTCTTATCAATTTTGTCAGGAAATTTTGCCAACCTTAAATATTGTCTGTACCCTTTACTAGTTTTGTGGCCTCAGATAAGTGATTTCATTTTTCTAGGTCTTTGTTACCTCAATTTTGAAAGTATGGAAATAATGCTTTCCCTAAAGGAAGAAATTAAATGAGTCATT
>PVKA01043564.1:0-16679 GCA_004027165.1 Ctenomys sociabilis
ATAATTTATATAGAAGAATTAATCCAAATATATTTTTATTTATTTATTTTTTTGTCTTTTTGAGACAGGGTCTCACTATGCAGTTCAGGCTGGCCTTAAGCTCACTTTGTAGCTCAGGCTGGTCTCGAACTCACAACAATCCTCCTGCCTCAGCCTCCCGAGTGCTGGGATTATAGGCATGCGCCACCATAAATGATTCACTACAACATGAAAACAAAACTGCAGTGAAGGATTTGCTTTTTTACTAGGTTCAATATAGATTACATACAATCAAAAAGTGAGGTAGGCGCTCAGCTCTCTTTGAGAGAGATTAATCTCAGTAAGACCTCTGAAGCTACTTAAAAAAAAAAGTGAGGTAAATTAAATACAAGTTAAAGATTAGTAAATATCTGTAAATGCTTTGTCACTTATGTTCTAATTTTTTTTTTTTTTTTTTTTTTTTGCAGAACCAGGGGTTGAACTCAGGCCCTCCACTTGCCAGGTAAGCACTTAGTCCACTGAGCCATCTCCCGGGCCCTTATATACTAAATTTTTTAAAAATCCTTTGATTTACTGTCTTTTATTTGCTGTGAACTTTTTAAAAAGGAGAATCAAAAATAAGAGTGTACAATACCAATAAATAGCCTTAATGTAAACTATGGACATTGAGTGATTATGATGAGTCAACGTAGAGTCATCAGTTTTAATAAATGTACTGTACTACTGTGGTGGAGGATGGTGTAACAGGGGAGGTTATGCATATATGATGCAGGGTTACATGGGAAAAAAAGTCTCTGTACATTCATCCAAATTTTGCTGTGAACCTAAAAGTGCTCTTGAAAAACATCTTTAAAAAGTGAGAAGATTAAAGTTAACTCAGTAGGAGAGTACATCGTTAGTATGTGCAAAAGGCTGGTTTCAATCCCAACCCAATGTGAGAGAGAGAGAAATACAATAATATCTACATGTCTTAAATATGTACCAAATAAACATTTGGAGTATAAGAATGAAAGGACTTTTTAAAATTTAAATACAAAAAAGGAATTAAAAACAAGTAAAAAAAAAATTTAAAGACAGTACACAACAAGAGTATATGAAAATATTCAGTATGAAGGCCAGCTAAACAGCTCAATGGACGAAAGCACCTGCAAACAGGGGCAGGGCCGGGGTTCAATCCCCAGGCCTGCCCAGCCAGCCCCACCCCAGGGCTTGCTGAGACTTGGCATGTTGGCACCTGCCTGTAATCCCAGCTCATGGGAGGCTGTGAACAGGAGGATCACTACAAGTCCGATCCAGTAGTGAGACCCTGAACACCCTGTAGACCCTTCCCTAAAATATGAAGAAAAAAAAAAAAGGAAATATTCAGTATCTTTAGAGCTACATTAAAGTCTTATAAAATGTTGATTTAATACCTTTATATGTAATTTTATGACTGAATAATTCTACAGTATTTAGTCTGTGATTCTTCTGTATTGATTAACTTGATATTCAAAATATTAAAATATATAACTTACTATACAAATGAATTGTAAATGTTTACAATTACACTAAGTTTTCAACATTTCTATTTATTTATTTTTTTAATTGGGAGCTCTGTAGAGGTGTTTACATGCCTGGGTTCAATCCTCAGATTAAAAAAATAATATAATATTGTCATTTTAAACAGACCTGAGGGGCTGGGAAGATGGCTCAGTGGAATAAGTGCTTCCCTGGCAAGTGCAAGGGTCTGAGTTCAATCCCTGGTTCCACCAAAAAAATAAAAATAAAAATAAAAATAAACAGACCTGAGAATAATAACCATATATATATATATTCTATATGTGAAAAATATGTTAAACTATGATGAAAGTGAAGGTGGCTAATTGATTACCAATGAAATATCATGAAAAGCTCTTAAATATGAATATACTAAAATAAATTTGTCATCATAAATTGTATAATTAACATTGAAAATACAGACACACACTGTATGTTAAATAAGTTGTTTAAACTGTAATACCTACAATTGCCTTCTGAACCAAATAACCAGAGAAACATACATACAAAATCTATGTAATATATATTTATATTTCCCATTAAGATAAAAATAAGAAAAAACACTATGAAAAGTGATTATTTCAAAATCAAACTTAAGAATATTTACATCTACCATGTTATGATAGTTTCATTGAAGTCATTTTCAAATCAGTTTCTGTTTAGAAAAAATTTTTGCACAAATTCAGAAATGTTTACATTAAGAATTTTTGAATCATATTTGATGGCAAAGAATTCCAAACATATATAAACTCAATATATGAAAAGAAGTATTACAGAAATGAACTGAGAAGGCAGTAAAAAATGGATTCTTTACCTCTCCAGAAAAAAAAAAAAAAAGAAATTCAAACTATCACAGGTCTTAGGTGAGATAAAAGACTTTGAAAATAAGTATCAAGCACTATACACCAAAAAATTACATGATAACAAATATCAACAAGCAGTAGTATAATTTTGCCCTTTTCAAAAAGAAAATCCAATATTTAACTACCATATAATTCTTCTAAAGTACCATCAAATATGTAGGTCTTCTGAAAAACTTGTATTTCAAAAAAGCTGTCAGTTACTTTTCTAGCCAATTTAAACATGTTCTCCTACAATGTAACTATGAATTCAATTTTTAAAGTTATTCATACAAGGAAACTGATACAATTATTATTAGTACTTAGAATATAATTATACCTACTAATGAAATCACTTTAGTAACATATATTAACCACATATATATTCTTTATTTCATTTGTAACAAGTGTTTTACACTGGATTATGAGGAAATTCCTTTAAAAAATTATCTTATTTTGCAAAATGAATCATAAAATATTTCAAATTCAGTTAAGTATTCTAAAGATTTCAAAAACTAGTATGACCAAATTTACAAATAGTATAATTTTGTCAACTTTTTAAAAACAAAGTGTTCATTATTGAATTCTATAAATGTTTCATTATTAACATGGGTCAGAATATGCACATTCCTTTCTCAATTACAAAATTCATTTAAATCACAAGCTAACATTAGAAATTTTAAAACTGTCATTTTAAACCACCCATGACCACATACTATCCTCCAACAGCTGACTCCCACTACATTTATCAACATGTCTAAGGACAGGAAGAGCACAGCACACACACACATACATAATTCAACTTTAGGATTTAGAGATATCAAAACTAGAAGAAAGTCTGATATCAGTGTCAACAAATTTTTAAATGGTATTATGCAATAATACATAAACAGTTATATTAAAAATGTACATAACCTCTTTATTATATAACAGTGGAATTGTTTTGAGATATGCAATTCTTTGGAGTCAATATTTTAAAAGAAATATTGAGTATACTCATTAATTTTTAAATATTTTATAAAAATTAAGAAAAGTTTATATTTCCTGAAATACACTACTAAAAAAGTGTGTTATGGCACATTTATTTCCTACCACACACACACAAAAAAACTATCATATATTTAAAATAATCTCCAGCAGAATATTTAAAATTTCTGATTATCTATGATACATATTCTTATATAACAAAACAGCATATAGACATAGTGAGGAAAATCTAGCTTATACATAAAACCTGGTATATTTTCAAAAATGCTCATATAGTTAAAAACATAGCTAAAATAAAATATATTTTAATAAATTTTATAAAATGGTGCTTAATTACAATCTGATCCTAAAAAATGTTCACATGATACCTATACAAACCATTTGCAATGGTCTAATTATTACTTATAGCTGCCTGCTAAAATAGGATTTTTACTTTAATCAGAATTATTCATATAATTTTTATGCAATTTATGGAAATCTCATAAGAGAAACTCCTTCAATGACACATTTAATTCTTTTCTTTTTTTAATACAAGATACATAACAGAAGACATTTCTGTTATGTATCTTGTATTAATGTTGCTAGCCAAACATTTAAAAACAAATCAATGCTGAGAGTCTAGAAACTGCTATATATATATATATATATATATATATATATATATATATACACACACACACACATACATACATATATATGCTTTACTGGCAATATAGTATTATATTTAATTCAATGGATATAGGAATGTTTATCAACATATAACCATTAAATTAAATTTGGATGTCTCATGGGTCTGTACAGTAATAAAATGTCTAATATATGAGTATTTTTTGAAAAACCAAGTTATAACTAGATAGGATCAGACAAAAGAAAAGTGCTATTTTTTCATTCATCTATAAAACAAATTTATGAGGTCATAAAGAACAATTTAACAGCCTAGAAAAGGTTCAAAGAGGGAAGTAAAAGCCTAAAAGAAAATAGATTCATCAATGATTTTTAGGCAGTCTACAGAGGGAAAGAGAAAAGTAGGTTCATTTTGTAATATAAATAGGAGGCATAAAATTCAGTAGCTTCTATGTAGAATCCTATTTATGCACTTCAACCCTGTTTCAGATAATGCTGATCCTTCCATATGTAAACACCCAATAATGATGACCAGGCCTTTAGGAAAGGAAAATATATACCACACAACAAGGTCAAGAAGCTACTAAGCACTAGAAGACAACCAATCAAAACAGAATGGGTTCATATGTTCTATTGTTTGTTTATACACGTATTTGAAGATTATATTTCTAGAGAAAGACGGGTTGCAGTAAATATTACCAGGAACACACAGCACAGTTTCAAATAAATATCACATTCAAGCTTTAAGTATTACAGACATGTTATCTATGTCAGTCGACCTGGGGTATTCACTACCATTCCTTCAAATCTTTTTAAATTAAATGTCAAGCCAAAGTAAATTCCTTTAGCCAATCTCCTCTTTCAAACCGAATTCACTGCAATTTGTATTTCCTTATCTTCCTTTGAAGAAATAGGCTTCCAAGCACTCAATACCTTTTTAGTATAAAAATATTAACTGGAATGAAAGAGAAAGAAGTACTAATGTAATGTATTATTTCTTAGGCAAAAGAAAAACATTTTTAATGTGAAGGAATTACCTTCTGTTTGGTATTCATGCATCTTTAAAAATTATAACACAGCATAAGCATGGTGGAAATTTACTCCAAGTAGCAGACTAGCACATTTTAAACACACAATCTTGAGCCGCCTTTGGCCACATGTTTTTTTAGTTCAGTCTCTTAAAGAGACAGTATCCTTCGGTTCAATGTCCCTATATGGAACACATTTCTTAAATGTCTGATTTCTACAAATCTTCCCTGAAATTACTTCAAATCCACTCTAGCCTGAGGGTGTGCTATTTGATCATACTGTGATATCAGACTAATTTCATTTGAATCTACAAATCAACTACGGGGCAGGCAGCGACAAGATAATCTAGGAAAATACTGTGATTGTAAGTGTCTGAAATACATAAAATCTACACAATTCTTAGAACAGCAAAATATTTTGCTCTTTAAATCTTCAAAATGATCGCTGTTTCTTCATTCGTGTTTATACCCACTTATTAGACTAAGAGACCGATTATGCTGTAATCCATAATACCGGAAGCTACAAGAACACAATTTCGCTATTGAATGAAAAGGAGGAAATGCTAGTAACATCAGCCTGGGTCCAAATAGTGAAATATCAAAGATTTCATTTTTTATCTAGGAAAACATAACCTATGCACATACGCATACCTTAAAATCCGATTACATGATTTTAAGGACGATTTTATCTTTCGATTTCCTGAATAGCATATTATTGTATGCCTATTAACATAACTACACATCAGCTCGCCAAAAAAGGGAAAAGGGGAAAGACAGAAAAGTTTGGCTTACTTGGTGTACAAATACATCCACTGGAATATCCAACGGGCTTCCCTCTCGGCTTATCATGGAGATGAATCCAAATCCCATACGCACATTGAACCACTTACAGTGGCCAGTTCCGTGCAAAACCTGGGATTCCTCCTCTGCCTGCTCTGGCAGCTTCCCAGACTCTTCTCCACCACCTTTGCTTGCCCCGCCTGAGATGGAACAGGACAAAAAAAAAAAAAAAGTCAGTTAGTATTTACTGAAATGCGGTGCTCACCAAGAGGGGGGGGGATTGCTTGGGGAGGGATGGAAAAGAAGATAATTTAAAAAAAATAGTAAATGGTCTGACTGCTTCTTTTCTTCTAAAGAAAACATTTAAAATGAAAGCAAGGAAGGCGAAGCCACACTCTTCTATCAAATCACACCAACTTCCACCTTTCTGCACGTATGTGTACTTTCCACTTAACTCCATTTTTCAACCACGCATTATAGTACAGCTTCTAACACTTTACTTCCATACTGCTTATTTAACACTGATCCCATTTACAAAGAGAAATTCTCAGCGAAACTTTTCTTTGGCGGGCAGGAGGAGAAAAGAAATGGTGAAGATAGAACAGTTAATGCACACGCGGCAGCACGAATCCAGGGTTAATTCCAATATGCATTCCCCTCCCCCCATAACTTTCAATTAAAGTTGGGATAGGATGGGGGGAGGGGGCAGGTGTATTAAAAGTTTTCTTGGCCTCACTAACTGAAACTGCGCTTAATCACGCTCACACAATTCAAACAATAGCCCCCTGAAAGCTTTTCAAGTTGTGAATCAGTATGGGCGGTACAAAACATTTTTGGAAATCTATAACAATAGGTTTGCATAAAGCCCCACTGCGCAATGGGAGGTAAGGAGGTAAGGCTCAGTAGTGGGGTAAGGGGGGTAGGGAGTTGGACAAGGAAGGATGAGAAAGGGGGTGGTGGGGGGAGAAAAGAAAGAAAATCACAGTAAAACAATAGAAAAGAAAATTAACCTTCGGCCATGTTGCCCCACGGGCCCTCTGCTCCAAACTCGTGAGATGAAAACTTTCCTTTTGGAACGGACTGTTCTTCTGCATCAATCTAACATCTTGATTTTGTGCGATCACAAATTTAGCTCGCATGGTCTAATGTGCTTTCCTTCTTTTGATTTTTTTTCTCTTCTCTCTCGAGTTTCTGGCCCCCTGAGCACACGTGACTTTGTCAATTACATGCTTTCTTGCTACTAATTTCACCTCGGACCCTTAAGGGGCTGGCAAGAGGAAGAGATAACCAATCGCCATTTCATCTATGCTGACATCAAAATAATTTATGAATGAACACCAAAAACTCAAATACGTTAAAGACAATTTGAGATGCTTTTTTACAATAAATCAGAACTCTGGTTTCATCCTTCTATTTAAATACAATGGAAGGTTCCTTGTGAATCGTAGATTTAGAAAAACAACAGTCATATATGTGCACATGTGTGCCTAACACACAAGCCAGTCTAAGCAATCTCGTAGCACATAGGCATTTAAATAAAGCAACATCATGTGTTATTATTTTTTCCTTAAGAATTCGGCTACTCCCTATCATTAAACCTGCCAGGGACACTAGTTTCATATTTAACTTAGCTAAAGGCAAATAGGTAATTTATAAAATACCAAAGTAATCCTAATTACATACCCTTTATTAAAATTTTAGATGTACAAAAAAGGTAAACGTACAAAATTACCTAGTTGTAACTTCAATAGATTTTCCCAATTTAAAATAAAATTTTACCAGAGAAATTATGAGCACTTTAAGTTTTGTTTAGGTTTATCATTTCAGAACATTTTAAAGGGGGCTGGTAAGGAATAGCACTTCACAGGTTTCTCCGCCATCTCTTTCCGGGGGAGGAGATGTGATTAATGACTTCCTAAATAACAGCCCAGTTTTGCAGCCTAACAGAGTGAACCTCAATCAGCCGCGATTGTTCCCCAAGAGCGAGAGGACTTGGGCAGAGGGGGAGGGGAGCGCCAGGGAGTGGAGGCGCAGAGGAGCCATCCGGAGAGGCGGCTGCTCAGCCCTAAGAGGGGGACGGGCGCAGGCCGGGATAGAGTGAATAAAGAGGAGTACACACGACAGAAAGGTAAATTTGTATATTGACTGTACCCTGGTATTTTAAATGTCCACTACCAACGGGTAGAAAAGTGAAATAAAAGAAAATTTTACGACGGAATAGACTCTTCCCGTCCTTTTCCCGTTGACCCCCCCACCCCGTTTCAAAATGCTTACTTTCCACCTTTCAAATCAGCTCAAAAGATTGAGATGCTGATTACTTCACTCCCTTATTGAACAGCATACGCTATTATAGATTAACTAGAAATGCTTCACTTCCTGTAAAATATAAAATGCCACCCCTGTTAACATTAAAAGGCACCCATCAATCTTTACCCCACCCCCATCCGCCCCCATTTTCTTAGACTACAGTTTACGGAAAAACTACAGATAGCACAGAGAGCACTTCCCTTCCGCAAAGCTGCAGTGCCGGCCCTCCCCCACGGTGCTGCAACCCCCTTCCCATCTCCAAACATCCGAATTTTAGTGTTTCACAAAAACTAAAACGTTAAGATTTGGAATGAAAAACCTACTGAAAAAGACATATCTGATTATTAACACCTCTTATTCATGTCAAACAACTAAAAAAAAAAGTCCAGATTTAAGTTTAAATGATGTATACAAAAAGAGAAAACTGAATTTTCAGCTGTTTGTGATAAAAGGTGTCAATTAAAACCAATCAATTTGGAAAGATTTTTTTCACCTGTTTATTTCTTTTGTTTCTCAAGAAAAAGAGCGGGCTTTCTGGTTTTATTTATTTTGAGGGTAGCAAACAGGGACTAGCTGGTAAGGAAGAAATAGAAAGTGTAAAACGCTAAATGATTTCGCAAGTATAACAAAAGTTCCACAACCTGAAAACATTACTTGCTAACAAAGTATTTATCAGCCATAATTTCATAATAGAAATGTGACCATTACCATGATTACCATCACTATACTTACTTTACACTTACAAGGAACTTCAACAATAACATTAGAAGTATATTTATTTCATGCAATACAAAATACTTTCTCATATTTTAAAGTAGTATCTAAAAAAGAGGCATATCAAAAAATCTGAAAAAAACAGTAAAAAATTCAAAGATCAATATGGTTTGGTTTGTTAAACATTTACAGTAAAAATACTTTTAATCTACAAGTTTGTTTTGAATTAAAGAAGTTTATTCATAAAATTAGGAACACAGTATGTAACTACATTCTGAATCTGTATTGTTAAATCTGACAAAATTGGAACTCATCAATATGTATATGATGTGTGGAATAGCATGGCTGAACCAGATGAAGGGCAGTGCTGTGAGATTCACAGTAGTGTATGATTGGGGATTCCCAGTATTAGAGGAATTAAGGTAGGGTTCACTGGACTGGTCACTGGTGTCAGAGGTTATCGATTCATTCATTTCCTGAGAAGGACATCAGCCTTTCAAGTAGTGTAGGTTTTTTCTTACTGGGAACCCTGAGAAATCTTTAAAATT
Source organism: Ctenomys sociabilis (assembly GCA_004027165.1). Lineage (NCBI taxonomy): Eukaryota > Metazoa > Chordata > Mammalia > Rodentia > Ctenomyidae > Ctenomys > Ctenomys sociabilis. The sequence continues at coordinate 9,343 of PVKA01043564.1, forward strand.
CATTCACAAAGAAATTAAGGCAATTACATTTAAATGCCTTGGGTGGAATAAACAAAAAGGGAGAGCAAAAGCAAGGAAAGGTGAGAGAGTGGGGAAATTGGAAAGAGAAGCAAAGGCGAGAGGTTGAATTACAAATTCAAGTAACTCCACTGTTTTTTAAAATAGATTTGTCTTTTCTGCCTTCCCTCCAAAATCTTCAGATCCAAAGATCCTTTTATAAACTAACCATAAGCTCTTAAAGCTCATACAGTGGTTCTTTCACATAAAATGGTCCTATGAGTCTCCTACAATGCTTCCAATTTGTCACCTTACTGAGAGGTCTTCTGGTTTTAATTTTTTTCTCATTTCCTACTTGATTTTAGTCCCAGAAAGACCTGTGTTTGAATCAAAACGCATGTGTTATTATCATGGTTCTTTCAAAATGTCTTTAAAATTACTCCAAGTAGCTACAAAGACTCATCAAAGTGAGGATTAGGAAATCAAAGAAATAATCTATTGTGTATGTTGGTTATCACAATCTTAAGGTTTCCCCATTTTAAAAACCTCAGGTACATAATTTCTCACCACCACCCCCTCAAAGCAACTTGCTGAGAGGTGCCAGAGCCCACCCTCGTGGTTTTCAACTATAGGCAACTCGTGACTTCCATTAAGGAACAAACAATGTGTGGGTTCCTCAGTTCTTAAAACTAAAAGGAGGGGCTGTGACACTGCTGGGTGCGACTCCACTCCTCTGGGTCCTCCTCCTCCCCCTCGCTGCAAATAAACCAGGTCCAAGCTCAGCACAATCTTTGCTGCGGGACCCCCGGGAATAGCAAATCTACCCTTTTCTTTCCACCCCGCCCGCAATGTCCTCTCACCTTTCCCTTTTCAGTTTTCACTCACCCTCCCTTTTATCCATCACATCAACACCTCTCCAGAAGTCGGGCCACTCAAAGGCTAGTGAAGTCTCACTAATTAGAGGACTTTTACACGTGCGATGTATTCCCCAAGAACAAAAAGAAACACTTGCCTTTACCACTAAAGCAAAAGCATTGGGCACAATCTGGTATTTTTACTGAATTTCCATACACACATTATTTGTAATTCGATCTCTTTTATCAGTGAGACACCAGAATCTTCTAACTGTAAGATAAGTGAGGTCAAGGGGCAAGGGAGAATCAGGAGAACCCAGGAAAACTACTGCCCCCACCCCCACCAGGCCATGCCTAAAATGGAGCTGTCTTCAAACAAACCCCGGCGCCGTCCTATCGCCCTATCGCGAAGTCACGAAAACAGCGCCAGTGCCCCCGGAGGGGCGGAGAGGGCCGGCGGCAGGGTGGGTGCTCAGGAGCCCGCGGTGGGGGACGCGCTCGGCCCAGCGCGGTCTTCCCCGTTTAACCGCTGCCGGCCGCACGTCGAGGAACCCGATCCAGGTTCCCCACACAGAGCTTCAGTAAACTACCTGGCAAAAACTTCATCAAACATGGACTCAGCGGGCAGGAGCACCCGACGGAGTGTGTTGGTCTTAGAATGGTCAGCAATGTATGGGGGCGCTTTATTTTTGTTTCCACATTAAAAATTCCGTTCCCATCCCATTTTCTTATCTGGAGAAAAAAATTGTTCTGGCTTTCACACAATTGTTCTCTTTAAGGTATTTCACAAATGTAAGAACTAAAACTTTCTTAAATATCTTCTGAACACATTTCTTCAGGAATATGAAGTAAAATTGTGGGAATTTTGTGGAACAAGTTAAAAATTTCAGTTTTCCATTTAAAGTGCCTTTATATTTCAAAAACATGCATTCGCAAAGTTTGAGTCAGCAACATTTCAACAATACATTTAGAGAAATTTACACAAAATGGGCATTAGTTTAAGACCATCATTTTGTAGAAAATACCTTTTAAAAATCTGGACTAGCAAAAACTACCAATGTATGAAGATTTTCTCCCAATTAAAAACAAAAATTTTACAATTTCTCCTCCAAATATGTTTTCTGAAATCTGCTGAAATACTTCAAGTGATCTCAATTAACAAGTTAGAAAAAATCATCTGAGGCTTGTACATCACTTTGCTCAGATAGCACAAAAGTTTCACAATTTATTTGAAAAAGGTAGTATTTTTCATCCTTACTACTTGTACTTTTGTACATTTCATAATTTAAAGATCTTTTTTGCAGTAAATATTGTAGAAGGGCACTAATATAAACATACAAGTCATTCTCCCTCCCCTAAAGCTGTGAATAAAATTTTATTCTTTAAAACTTTACTTCATCAGTGCTCAGTTTGGCAGCACATATACTAAAAGCCTGATTTCATCAGAGGAAATAATACACTAAAAGAACAGCATAGACTGTCTCCCAGGTACTATATTAATATTACATTTCGACTTTATTAGAAGAGAAGTGTATCAGATATTGAAACAAAAAGAACAGTGAGAGAGTGAAAATGATATCAGGTTTTGAAGATGCCCATGTGGGAAGCAAATCTGCAGAGAAAGTCAGAAACTGGAGGCCAGTCACTATAAAGTGGCCTTGTGCTTAAACAGACTTTCTCTGGGCCTCAGTTTCCTCATCATAAAAGCTAGGAGACCACACCAGTTTCAAAGTCTTCTAACTTTAAAAAAATAGTCATCTCTAGAAATAACCCTTCCCTCTTTTGGTGAAAGTGGTGCCTCTCCTTTCCCACCCCTATTTAATCACAAGGAAACACAGACATGAAACTTTATTGCATCCACTTAACACACTGGTGCTAACATCATTTCCCAACAGAAAAAAACAAGGTCTCTGGACTGCCCCCTGAAATGAACCACAACCAATAATAAAGGTACATTAAAATTATGACAGCAACTTTTAGGAATCTTCATTTCCATCAGTATGGTCTCCATGCTAATAAATTCACCCTAGAAAAATGTGTCAAATGGCAATACAGTAACTATCATGATTTCTTCCATTAAATTTTTTTTATCCTTATTGCCTTCCTGTCTACTCAGTCCTTATTTGGTAAACTTAATAACACAATATTTTATATGGAGTTATGAGGGCTCATAAACTTCCAGATCACAACTCTTCTGTGTTTTTTCGAGTTAGTACTAGTCAAGAGAATGTCAAGGTATTAAATTTATCAAGGCAGAAGTCAGAGTAACCACTATTATCAAATAAAATGGTTACTGAAAAGTAATTATGTAATTTCAGTAATATAAAAGAAAAAGCATTTCAGGATTCTAAGTTTTAAGTGTTAAAAGTTGAAATGATTCAGCTTGATAGTAAGGAGTGAATTTTGATATGTCTATATAAAAAATATATGTAAGAACCTTCCTGAATTACACAAATTACCTCAAAAAGAGTTGTGTTATTTATGTTATGGTAAATTATTTGAAAACAGTAAACTGTATCTTTAACTCACCAAATCAGTAACCATAGAGAATTAAGTGAGTAAGCCATCAATACTTTTCATCTCCACAATCATTTAAATATTACCTGTTATCTAGTTTGAGTTACTGAAAAGTGTACTACAAAATACAACATTGCTAAAATCAGGGGAGAAAGGAGTTGATTAGAAGATACTATCCAATTAAATTCTGGTGGGTATATCAGTTTTACACAGTGTGATGTGGATGGAGTACAGTAGGACATGGCAAGCATCTTGTGTAAGGGGAAAGTCGAAATGGAGACTTCCTGAGAATCTTTCAAGCTCTCTCAGATATTCCTCAGAACTTTTTTTTTTTTCCTCAGAACTTTTTAACATTAGTTAAGTAAAATATTTAATTTTAAGAAACAGACTAACCTGGGGCTGATGAAACCCGGTTGAATGACCTCATCATCTTCTGAAGAACCTAGAATCAGAGAACTCAAGTCAGTACATTAATTACCTATTTAATTGTCTCTTCTTCAGCTTAATGGCTCATTAGAAAGCAATAAAATACCCAGGTTTTGACTCTGTGAAGTGACCTGTAAACTTTTTGTTGTTTAAGAGTCGCCTAGCAAAAATTAGATAACCAACTGGCATAAATTTGCCTTTTATTTTTATTGCAGGACATTGATTTAAAAACATTTAAAACAAGAACGCTAAATATAAAGATCAGTTTCATGAACAAAGCGGTTTTAATTTCTGATTTTAATTTTACTCTGTAAGTCAAGAATCCCAAGATTTTTCCATTATAATTAAACTCTACCTAAGTTACAATATTGTGTTCCTTGATGAAACTGACTATTCTCTTCTTGTATTGCAGACGATAAACCAAGAGAAATTAATTATGGTACAATACCACTGACACTAGGTCTGCTACATTCACCAGCTTTTGAGAGAAAATTACTCAAAAAATAATCCATTTAATCAGTAATGAATAAAGATATCTACTATGCATTAAGCCAGACTTTTAAAGCATTAGTTTCCATTTAAAAAATGTAAGTAGTGATATTTGTAGTATATATACTAGCAGATGTCACAACACAATGACACTTAGAAGCCACCCAGTAGGAACCAGTGAGATGGCTCAGTAGAATAAGCACTTCCGTGGCAAGCACAAGGGACTGAGTTCAATCCCTGGTTCCACCAAAAAAAAAAAAAAGAAGAAGCCACCAAGCAACAGCACTTGGAGGGGCAACTCCTTGGGCTCTGAACTATTTTTACTCTCAGATTTGGAAAATAGATTGGTCTAAACAGGTACCCATTCACTTGCTACCACATAGGGTTTCCTTTCTTTTCTTAAATTTTAGACTCTGTAATCTAACATAAAAATTTAAATAAAAGTATTATTGTGAATTCTTTAAATTGCAATTTAATTTCTTCTCAAAAGGAAATGGAGGCTTTTCCAAGTGCAGAGTTCTACTGAATGTTGACTCAAGAATCGTCTTACAAAGGATGGCAATCCCACTGAGTAAGGTTTCAAAATAGAGGAACAATGTACACAAAAGGCATGTGAACCTCTTGTACCTTAAATCCTTCAGCTATCCAGTATGCACATCCAAGACACAATAATAGACCTGACTTTAATGAACTTCATTATAAAACTTGAACTAGAGCTTTCCTTTATATTGAAGCTATATGATTTTATTTTGTACATTTGGTTTATATGTGAGTATAATTATGATTAATACTTCAACAAAACCTTATTTATGCTTTTGTTTTGTTTTTTGGGATACTGGGGATGAAACTCAGAAGCTTGCACGTAGGAGGCAGGAACTTATGCTTCTGAGCTATCTCCCTAGCCCTTTGAACAGTCCATAGCCTATGCTTAATCTGACCTACTTATATTTACTGAAAAGTCCGAACTAACATTTAAGATATGTAACCATAACAGATAAAATTTGTTTTAAAAACTCAAGTAATTTGAATGAATTTTTTTTTTTTTTTTGGCAGAACCAGGGATTGAACTGAGGCCCTTCAGCTTACCAGGCAAGCACTTATTCTACTGAACTATCTCCCCAGCCCCTGAATAATTTATAAGAAAATTTAAGCCAGGCATGGTGGCACATGCCTGTAATCCCAGCACTCGGGAGGCTGAGGTAGGAGGATTGTTGTGAGCTCAAGACCAGCCTAAGCTACAAAGTGAGCTTAAGGCCAGCCTGAACTGCATATTGAGACCCTGTCTCAAAAAGACAAAAAAAAAAAAAAAGAAAAAGAAATTATAAGAAAATTTAATAAACTCAACCGATGTAAGAGATGGCTGTTACTTAATTCAAGAACTCTAAATTCTTGGTGTTTAAAAATAATCAACTTGAATGATAAAACTGTTCAGACTTTTCACTATCCAAGTGCACATTTTTTGTTATTAATAGTTTCAATATTAGCATCCTTTTAAAGCCAGGCATGGTGTCACACACCTGTGATTCCGACACTCAGAGGACTGAGACAGGGGGATTACTGAGATTTCAAGGCCAGCATGATCTAGGGACAATTCATGAATTTCACTGATTTAAAAGGTTTTGTTTTAATGATGCAAGGGAAGGAATCCAAGGCATATGGTAGTCTGCCACTAAAATACAATCCCAGCTTTACATTTCATTAAATACCGAAAATTTTCAAAAGCAAGAGTTGTTAAACAGATTTAGGTTTAAATGTTAAGTATTACATCCATCAAATATTTACTAAACCATACAGGAATAAGGGCAGATAAATGGCCTTTTTTTCCAGTACTAACCCCTGGACATTGCACGTGATAGGCAAGTGCTCTACCACTAAGCTATATCCTCAATTCTTTCTCAATTGATTTGGGATCTTGCTAAATTGTCCAATCTGACCTCATACTTGGAATTATCCTGCCTTAGCCTCTCGAGTAACTGAGATTACAGAAGTGTGCTAGCACGACAGTTACTTATAATTTAAATGTTCATATACGTGGCCACCTTTGAATAAAAATTTAAATAATTATTTAAATGTATGACTTCCCCCAAAACATTTGTATTTTATATATGGGAATTTTTAGTACAATTTCATTAATATGTTTCACATGAGTTCACTTTTATTAAAAAGAAAAATCAAATTAAAATTGAAATACTGGAATACACTTCTCTAGCCATTCAATAAACTAGTTCCTATTCTTCATTTAGAGCTTCTTGTTGAGATTTTTCTGCTTTCTCCTAAGCACAATACCTCTATCATGTAATACTATGTAATACTTTAACAGACCATGAACATGTTCTTTCTCCCAACTTGACTCTATGCTCTGTGGTGGTTGAGACTGTTGTATCTCATTTTTTGTAATCCTAGCATTCTTTAGCATACAATTTTTTTTTTTTTATGTTTTGTTATTGTTTCGGATTATGGAACTATAACTCAGAGCCTTCATACTGAGCTATATGCTACAACCCTGGCCTCTTTCCTTCTCTTGAGACAGGTCTTGTTAACTCACTTTAGTCTGGGCAAGAACTTGCAATCCTCCTGCTTCAGTCTCCCACAGTGCTGAGAGCACAGACATTCACTGATATCCCTAGCTACAATACATATATACATATTTTTCAAATGAATCAGTAACTTCACTTCTGTAGCTTGTAGCAACAATTTCTACTATAACTTTTATGGAGGAAAGAAAAGGAAACGGCTTGTACACAAAACTTTTATTAAGATGTTTTCACATGAGAAAAATAGGCAATCATTTGAGTACTGAAAATATTAAATCTATAAAGTAATTCTAATTGTATTGTAAATATACAGGGACTGGGTTCTAGCAACATAAAAAACAAAGCAAGCAACAATGTCATTTTTCTTTCTTAGAACAACAGCTAGGAAAAACTTTTTTTTTAATAAAACAGCACTACTATACTTTTAACCATATAGCAAACATACCATGGAAACACCAGAGTAAAACCTAAAGCTTAATACTCAACTATAACTTATAATATATACATATACCAAATAAAA
>PVKA01043565.1:0-16687 GCA_004027165.1 Ctenomys sociabilis
AGTTTCATTGAGCATTACTTTGTATTTTAAAGTCTCTCTCTGATATTTGTTAGTATTTTGGTTGTTTTTCTGAAAATAAACCTCTACCTAAAGTATTGTAAAATACAATAATGTTTCAAACATACTTCCTTTTTAATTTCATATTTCCCTTTGTTTTGATTCCATAGGCAGTTTTAGAAATTTAAAATGATTGCAATTTCATAATTATGCCTGTTGGAATCTAAATTTACTTAAGTTAAAACTTCTGCCTCAAGATAGGTCACAAATTGTTATATACTTGACTTTTTTAAACTAACGAATTTATGAGTTACACTTAAATGATGTTTTAATAGGGGCCAAAAGACTCAGTTAATGATTTGCTGATAGTGAGGTGTGTGTCTTTGGATAAATTAATTACATTCTCTGACTCTGTCTCTTCTGAATGAATTGAATTTAGTTTTGTTCTTTAAGCTTCATGATTCTATAAAGGAGAAAAGTTTTGGTTTTACTTTAATGTAACAATTGAAAATAAGAGATGGGAGAGAGAACAGAAAGGATATTCTAGAATGTAACATTAAATTGTAAATCCTGTGAATGTTTTGATTGGTATGCCTCTTCCCTGAGAGTCATATCTAGAGTAAAGAAATAGAATAAACTGAACTCTGGTTCTTTTCTTCTTTGTTTCATTTTCCACATGTCAAATGTGAATAATTTATTATTTCATCAAATAAGGTCAGAAAAAAATTGGCATAAAGCTCTTACTGTACATTGGGAAAAAGGATTAACTAAATAATGTTGTATTTCTTCCATTAAAATTACTTCCATAACCTTCACTAGAAATAGCATTCAAGACTAGAAGAAAATTAATGTTCAATAATTGTTGAATCCTCATTTAAATGTGACTTTCAAATATCTTTCCCAGAGGAGTACTTAGAAAGATCCATCAAAGCAAGAGTGCTAATAATCTGCCCAGGGACTTGGGCAGTAGGTTAAGAGTTTCACCTCCCATTAAGTAGGTGAAGGATTCACAGAATGTTAGTGGAACACCTGAGCCCAGTGTTCCTTGTGAATAGGTATTTATCTGTGACTAAACGCTATGGGAAATATCAATGCTAAGGGAGGTGGACTTCATGGAGATGGGAAGGCGGTATCGGGAAGGAAGAAGGGATGGGCAGAGAGTAAAAATGAACCAAATGTGAGATATGCATATATATAATTTCCCCGAAACAAATATAATTGTTATGAATTACAATATATGCACATACATATTTATTATTTAAAATAATACATAAGGAGAAATTAAATAGTATTCAAAAATATAACACTAGTTAAAGGAAGGAAAAGGATCCCAAATCATTTTTTGGGTCACAGTGACAGTGTAAACACTTTCTCTTGAAATGTTTGGAAAAGGTGCATGTGTTATCTACATGTGTATGTTAATATACTGTGTACACCCATAAATATGCATGCAATCATTCTGTATTTGATGGAAAGTAAAGCACAGGTCTCTCTGTGTGTGGTATATGCATCCTGAAAGCGGCTTCCACTTTGGGTAGATAGCAACTTCTAGGGAGTCGCAGTTCTTGCAGAAGTTGGGGTTTCTGTTTGCTTGAGCCTTGTCACAGCTGCACCTTTTGTATGCGGCACTCATAGATCATTAGTAAGTCTTTGTGCCTTACCTTGAGTGAGTGGTCTTCCAGGCACTTCACAGAGGTGCATAGGAGTACTTAAGCCTTTGGCATTGGCTCTGCTGGTTCATTCATCAGGGAGCAGTTTGAGCAGAGAGAATTAGAATGAAGCAAGGACAGGAGGTGAAAAGAGCAAGCCAGAAATCAGGCCAAATCTCTTCAGGATCAAAATTTTGGCCAGAGGTATTATCATCACAAAGTGAGCTAGAACTAAACAATTCAGCCACCATACCTAAACATATGAATTTTTCTCCTTGCTGATAATTTTGTATAAGAATACTTGGACTTCACAGAAGCTATCATTCATAGCCACTAAACAATCCATTGAATATGTCTAAGATCTAAATTCAGCAGTATTAATTGGAAATGTGTAAATATGCCAGCTATAAAACTCCGGTTATTTGAGGGAAGATGTGTTGTAAAGGTTCAGTGAATAAGAAAATGACTTCAGCAACAACTTCTCCACCTGAGTACAGTGTGCCTTTGTGCATAGGCTGAACTGTTCCTATTCTGAACTGCCTGTTAAATCACCATCCCTATATGCAAAGCACAGAGGGTTTTTATTTTAGGAAAAAATAAAAGAATCCTTCCAGGTCAACCGAGTGCTTCTAATGCTTCTGTTTTGTGTAGAGACCAGTTCAGTGTGAAGCTAGAGTGCAAGAGGAAGAATCTCCCATTACACAAGTGACACTAGTAACCACCACAAGCTGAGCTCACTGTTCTAACAAGGCCATGTGGCTGTGGCAGTGAAGGTGCCTGTGAGTGAGAAGGACATCTGCAGAAGAGGTGTCTTGTGTTACAAAATGGCTTGTGTTACGAAATCAACTCATAAACAGTTTTTATAGTAGCCTATGATCTTAATTCATAAGCACAGGACTCCTTTCACTCTTCAGCAAATATGTATAAAATAGAATTACAGTCATTGTAGGGACCACTTCTTCTATTGGTCTACAACCAGATTTTTGTCTTCCAACCCTTTTAAATTCACCAAGACTGTTCTTGACCAAATTGGAGCTGAGCTTCGTCATGTTCTCCTTTTAACTTGACTGTCTTAGCCTAGTTTTTTCTTTTCTTATTTTTCTTTAGGGAAGGGTCTCCAGAGTGTTCAGAGTCTCACTACTAGCTACTAGATCGGATTCGTAGTGATCTGCCTGTTTGCAGCCTCCCAAGAGCTGGGATTACAGGCGGGCATTGCCACACCCAGTCTCAGCGCATCCCAGTGGTGGGGGCCAGCACTGCAGGTGCAGGGATCCTCTTAGCCCAGTTTTAGCAAGAGTCTTGCTGTGTTAGTTTAAAGAGAATCCCTCACTTGCCATGGATTTTTTAAAAATAATAATTAATTTCACTGGTATGTTTTTGATATACATAGTGATCACACTTATCACAGTGGATTTATACCTATACTAACATATCTTGATTCTCCATTTTTTATTTCCCTAAGCCCTCTTCAATTTTTCTCCCCCTCATTATCTACAAAAGCTTTTTCAATTTTTTTTCTATTCTCTTTTTTTTCTATTTCCTTCCTTTCCTTTCTACCTTTCCTTGTTCTCCTTCCAATTTGAATATTTTCTTTCTATTTTCTACTACCCATAATCCATTTTGTTCCTTATTTACATGTTCAGTTACTCACACAAAGGAAACATCATAGTTAACCTTATGTGTTCAATTTACTTCACTTAATGTGTGGCCTCAAGGTGTATGCATTTGCCTAAAAATATCTCAAGTGTATCCCTCTTTATGGCAGAGTAGTAAGCCATTGTATATAGAAACCACATTTTCTTTATCCATTCATTCATTGATGAGCCTTTAGCTGTTTCTAGGATTTAGCTATTACAAACTGTGCTTCTATAAACATGGGTGTCTATATATCTCTGTTCCATGATGCTTTTAAGTCTTTCAGGAAGATTCCAAGAGAGGCAAGAACAGTATCAAGTGGAACATACAGTTTTAGTCTTTTTAGCAGGCTCTACGCTGATTTCCAGTGTGGTTGCACCAGTGTACATGCTCACCAACAGTGGAGAAGGTTCCTTTTACCCCACAGACCCTCCAGAATTTGTTAGTGGCTGATTCCTTAGTGGTAGCCACTCTTTCTTGAGTTAGGGTTTAGACTTCAGCACGTGAAAAACCAGCTTTCTAGTACCATTTATTAAAGAGCCTATCTTTCTTTCAGGGAAGGTGTTTGGCCCCTTTCTCAAAGCTAAGGTAGTCAGATGTGTTTCGTGTTGTTTCAGCATCTTTTATTCTGTTGATCTTTTGGGGGTTTCGTTTGCTTTTGTCAGTACCGTAATGTTTCTTATAATGGTAATTTTATAACATGACTTCAAATTGGGGATTATGATTCCCCTGGCTTGCATTTATTGCCTACAATTGTCTTTGCTATTTTAGGTATCTTCTGATTCCATATAAATTTTAGAATTGTTTTCTCTAGTTCTATGAAGTATGATGTTGGTGTTTTAATGGGGATCGCATTAAAACTGCATAACAGTTTTGAAAGTGTGGCCCTTCTCACTATATTGGTTTCAGTTATCCAAGAATGGAGGATAGTTTTCTATTTTCTGATATCTTCTTTGCTCCTCTTCTTCAGAGTACTGTAATTTTTAGTGTATACGTCTTTCTTTTTTTTTTTTTTTTTGTTAGATTGATTCCTCAGGTTTTATCAAGAGTACTACTGAATTCCTTAAGCTTTGATATTTACTCTCAGAATTTTATATTTAAAGTTCTTCCAAGGGCCAGCCAAATAGCTCAGCAGACTAAAGTGCCAGCTTCGGTAGAAGGGGCTGGGGTTTGATTCCCAGGGCGTCATGCTGGCCCTGCCCCCAGGGCGCTCTGAGACTGGGTGTGGTGGCGCATGCCTAAAATCCCAGCACTTGTGAGGCTGATAACAGGGGAGTCACTACAAGATGGATCTATATAGTGAGACCCTGTAGGCCCTGTACTAAATACATAAAAACAAAATAAAACCCTTTAAAATAAATAATTAAAGATCTTCCATCCTGCTTCTTGGCTGTAGATCTCCATTGGCCCATTCTGTATTTGGATCAGTGTGATCTTTCTTCTCTACAGCAGTATTTCCATTGCAGTTCTCTCTTTGAATACTGTAGTATCACAACATCTTTGACAATTTTAAGGATAATTCTTTTCCTCACAGACCAAGGCAGAGATAGGGTTAGGTATATGTAATCGTTTATATTGTTGTCAGTGGAGGATATGAAGCCATGTGCTTGGGCTGGGGATATAGCTAAGAGCCCAGTGCCTACCTGGCAACTTAAGGTCCTGAGTTCAGGTGTCAGTACCAATAAGTAAATAAATGAATAAATAATAAAAAGGAGTCATATGTTTAACATTATAAAACACTGATATGCTTTTATATATCAGGCTAATGGAAGAGACTTACTTCAATTTTATAAACGTGTTCATAATCTAATAATAACTTATTCTACTGTGAACCATTAAACTATGTCTTTACATAAAAATTGATAATGTTTAATTTTCCTTGAGCACCAAGCAGAAGGAAAACAGTGCAAGTTAAAGATATTCATTATAGAATATCTGTGGATTTAGTTTTCATCTATCACAAGCTTCACAGTTATAACAAAAGGCAGATTAATCAAAGAAAATATACATATGGTTAAATATGTTTTATGCACATGAGAGCCATCAGAAATAATGATGCAAAGGCCATGGAAATCACTATAGTATTTTCATGCTAAATTTTGATTAGTGAACATTTATGCAGAAGAAACATGATTACAAATATAATATCATAACAGTAATTAACTGGCACTTAATAAGACCTGTTTGTTCAGATTCCTTTTTTCTTGATATCATTGTATCCTGAGAAATAAAGCTGTCTTTCTTTTCTAGGGACATGGAGAATAGTTCTGGAATAAAATTTTTATGGCCTCATTTTGAAAGGCCCAAGTATTCTTCAGTGCTTGCTTCAATATGTAATGTTAGGAAGAGGTTAGAGTGATTGTCCTGTTTCTGCAGTTTCCTTAAAATGAAAGGCACAAAATTTGTGTGTGCTTGACATGAAACATGATCCTACAAATTCTTGTGTTTAGGGAAATGGTTCATTGCAAAGCATCAGGTGTCCCCACATGGTTTAGATGCAGCTCACTTCTGTTTCCTTTATTCACCTGGGGCAAAGTCAGATACAGAAATTCCAGATTCTCATTCTTTGCTTCATAAATGATTAGCTGATCTTGTCCCCACTGATTAGTGCCAATGTTGTACTTGTTAACCAAATTTCAGATGTGTTTTTTCCTTTCTTTAGCCTTTCACATCTCTCCCCTTCCATGCCTTCAGTGCTAGCCAACACATAGCTTGTGGAAAGTTGGCTAAGCCGAGAATATAACATTGGAAGAGTTTCTATTCAGTTCTACTATCCTTTTATCTTGTGATTTCATACCTGGTTCTGTCTAGCTGTATGTATTCTCTCTCATTTTGCCTAACATTAGAAGTCCATACAGCTTATGTCACAGGATTCTTTCGATTAGATCATACTCCAGTTTCAATAGTCCTTGTTTCTCCTTGCAATAATTCTTCTGAACGAAGTCTTTCTTTTTAAATCTAGTAATCCTTTTTACTTGAAAAAAGCTTACAACCTTGCTCTAGAAATAAGTTTTTAATTTTAGGATTTGTTATGGAGCTTGTGTTTCTAAATATGCCACATGAAAATGAAATACCTATTTGATACATCAACTAGGTCTACATTGCTGTTGAGAGAAGACACTACTTTGTAGTTTAGATTTGTTTGTTACTTGTAATAGAAACAACTAATGAAGAAAACTAGACAGAAAATGAACATATATTATTCAATTTCTGTCTGAAAGTGGTATTATAAATTTATAATACCAGCTAGAAATAGGCAGACTACTTGAAAAACTTCTAAAGTTTTTTTTTAAATGTATTTAGTATGGCGTCTATAGGATCTACTACACAGATCAGACTCAGAGTGATCCTCTTCTTTTCAGCCCCCAAGTGCTGGAATTACAGGAGTGCACCATCATGCCCAGCCTACTTCTAAAGTTTTTGAACCTAACATTTAACCAGAACTGGGAGATGATTGCATGGTCATATTGCTGTCTGCCAGAGGTGATTAACTTCTAATGAAAGAGGATGAAAAAATATTATTTATTCATATTGTGCAGAATTCTCAATAGAGAAATGGACGCAAAAGTACTTCCTGAGAGAGATGCCAAGTTCTGGTAAATTTTACAGTAGTGAGGTTTCAGATGCAATTGTTGTCATCAAATAGTAAAAGCCCTTGAGTTATTGCTTGGTGTGAAACTGAGATAACATGATTAAGAGGACTGGATGTATAAGTCCACACTGAGTCAGGTCATTGATTCAGTCACTGCATAAATCAAATATGCTTTGTGTTTTCATACAGTTACTGTAGAAAGGCCATATTTCTACTAAGCTATAGTTCTTGAATTTTTAGTCAACCCATTAAATCTTAGTGTTTGATGGTTTTTGCTATTGGTCTGCCTACTGGGTAGTCAAAGCAACATAGGCTGAATATCCAGCCACGCCTGGAGCAAGACATTTATTACCTCATGGTTAGAAACAAAATAAACTTTCTCTAGATATATTAGAGAGCAAAATGATTGACTTTGAAACAATAGGGGAAAAGTGCAGTTAGGTGACTTCTTCCACTTTTATCAATCCAGACTTTGGTGTACATTATTTTAAATCTTTGTCTATGAGTTTTGACCTGTTATAATGTTTATGTGTTTTGAGTGATAATACAGAGAAATTTATTTGTTACTTTCATTGATACTGAATGTCATTTTATATTTGAAAATAAATGGTACTCTTTGTAATTTAGAATTTCAGTGATCTTTTCTTATTCTGCTTCATGATTTTAGTCTATACATTTCCATTTTATTATTTATGAAGTCATCATAAATCAAATAAAGTTGGACCATATCTGAAAGTGGTTGGCATTTTGTATCTAAAGATTCATTCAGACTGTCCTAATTATATATAGTTTAAGTATATAACAGTTAATCTGCAACCTGAAATAATGCCAAATTTTATCTACTTTCCTGAATACTACTGTACTTATTTTTGAATATTGCATGTAAAAGGACTACTGAAACATAACTTCAACACAAACCTCTCTCAATAGAAACTTCCTGTTCATCTTACAGGTTGTTGTTCAGTAATCTTATATAAACACATTGATTTAAATTTGAATTCATTGATTAATGCACAGGTCTTTAGTTACAGTTCTGACAGAGTGCAAACAAAATTGTCCTATGTAAGTTTCTGCATAAATTTTCATTTTCCTTGTGTAAATCTTAGGTCACACTCTAAGTTCTGCCCCAAAGCTAAACTTTTTCTATACATAGTTTTACCAAGATATACATTCAGCATAACAGTTCTTTAACTTTCCTTGTTTTCTTTCCTTATAATAGCATTGCTTTTCTGCAGTACAGTATTTGTGGCATAACATATAAAGTATGCTTGAATTTTTAAAAACAAGCATGTTGTATTGATTTTGAATTAATAGAAATATTTCATTCCTAATGTCCACCATTTCACAAATACCAAACAACTGCAATAAATTGAAAACAAAATCTTGTATTTTATCCCTGAGGGATAAAGTCATGACTGATTTATTATATAAAAATAATCTACAGCATACTTTGCGTTGGATTTACCTTTGATCTGTTTGGACTGATATTGCTAAGTATGTTAGGCTGAATGTTTTATAAACAATAGCAATGTGATGCTCAGAGTTTTGGGGGTTCTGAACTCTAAGATCAAAGCAGCAGCAGATTCTGTGAGGGTCTGTTCTCTTTCTGTGTTCTCAAAAGTGAAAGGGGCAACATAGTTGTTCATAGAATTTTCATAAGAGTGCTGACCATCTCCTAAATTTCTACTTTTTAATACTCTTGCATGGGACTTTGACATATGAATGTTGGGTGAACTTCAATGTTTAGACCAAGTAGACTTGCAGTAAAATCTCTGTCATTTCTTAAACATAGACATGATGTTGCTTCTGGACATAGATATTGTCTTTTTTTTTAATTTAACATTTTCGTTTATTTTCTATCTGCTTTATTAAAATATTTTTAAAAGCTTTGAATATACTTCCAATTTTTAGATGAATTCTCCCCAGCTTCTTAGTTGGTTGCTGCTATCCCTTTCCTGGGGTTAGTACCTTGAGGTCTTCCATAAGCCTTTCAGACTTACCTGAGCATTTTCTCTCTCTCTCACTAGGCTAGGAATATTAAATTCTTGCATGAAATTCCTCCACTTTTTTGTGACAAGCCAGGAATATAAGCTCATTCATGTTAATAGCAATTCTGAAATGTGTAAGGTCTTCTGAACAATCTGTACCAGAGGGAGGAGTTATATAGTCACAGTATTGGCTTCTTAGCTAGTTTAGGATAAGTTTCTACCAAACATTACATTCCAAAATTTTGTGTATGAGTCAACATGACTTTGACTCTGAGCCTTCACACTACAGGCTAGTATCATATTCGGGTTTGTTATGCTTTCTTCCATCTTCTGTGATGGCGTGGCTTAAAGCAGTGCCAGTGATTCTTAGCGAGGAGTAAGCCGGCCAAGCCACCAGACCACAGGCCTTGTGACTTTTGCATATCCATTTAGACCCAGATTCTCTCAGGATACAGATTCTTTTCATGAGGCTTGGTGCACCAAAGAGTGTGTTCTATCTTTTATGAATACCACACAGACTGTTCTCTTTCTCTGTTGAATTTCTGCCAGTGAACAAGGCCAGAGCCATGCCAATCTTAGAATTAACCTTCCTTAGTATGCCATGCTGAAACCTTAATCTGTTTATTTCATATAAACTTCTGGAAATCTTAAATGTGGAAGCTCTGTTGAACATTTCTTCCATAAATGTCATAACCTTCCCGACTGGAACAAATACAAAATAAAGAAAGAGGCGAAGGCTATCCATATCTCAAAAACACATTCAAGCTGAGATAAAATATAACCTTTTGCTTATTTTTCTTGAGCAAAAGCAGTGCTGGAAACAGATCTCCCAAGCACTGAAAATCTGCTCCCAGCTACTGAGTGATCTTTACAGATACACCTTAGCAGTCCAATTCTTATTGTGTATGCATGTGAAAGAAAATAATTCTCAATTTTTTAAAGATACAGAATACTTTTAAAAAGCACATAAAATTTCAAGAAACAAAGTAATAGGAATTCAGCAATGGTTGTATTGCATAATATTATCTTCAAATTAGTTGTCTAGGGTGCCAGACTTAAATCTGCAAAATTAGTTAAAAAAAATACAAAACAACATAGTTATAAGAAATTAAAAATATAAAAGAAAAAGAAAAAAGCATTAACTGCTCCTTTTAAAAGACCACTAGAAATGGACAGTAAATTATCCAACTACCCTGCATACATACATAAATATATCTTTTCCCTTTTCTTTATTCCTTACCCTCATCCCAGTTTTTCCTTCCCATTGAAGAAATTCTTTCCCTTTCACAGTATCTATTGTACTTTTCAGATCGTATTTACTCTTTCAGGTTCTCACTCTGGCGATGTTTGCACATGCGGGTCTGACTGATTTCACTTACCAATATCGTTTACCTTCGTCCAATTACTCTGCTCAGGTGAAGAGAGCTGAGCGCCTGCAAGTCACGCTCCTTGGCAGGCTCTCCGAGGCCAACTCAGAAGCTCCTTTAAACTCACTCTTCTAGCATGGAGCTGATGGAGAACAGGGACTCACCTCGATAAGTATGGGCTTGGTATTGAAAGTGGTGATAAAAGTACATGTAGGAACATACTATCTGTCAACGGGGTAGAGGTCCCTTTGGAATGGTTCTTCCAATTAAAAAAAAAAGAACAATAGAAACCATGTCAGAAAATTTAGATTGGGCAAACACTACACAAGTTTCAGATTTTATAATTCTGCATTACTAAACATCCCAGCATTATATCCAATGTGTTATTAGGAATATTAGAGTCAATACAAAAATCCCCTTCAGAAAACACAAGTCCTTCTTTACTATCACAGTTCTTAAATTCCTGCTGACTGACCTGTGTGAAAAGTGCCTGTCTGGCGCAGCCTAGGAATTGAGATATGCCTGCACTGGAGGAGGGAGAAGAACCCTTCTTCCCCCAGTTTCTACTGGCAAGGTAGCCTTTTCTGTGAAAATAAACTGGCTGGTGTAACATCCGCTGGCAAAATCTCAGAGCAAGTTTTTCAATCTCCTTCTGGTGTCAAAAAATGTGTTGCTGTTGTCTATTGCATGATGGCTTCCACAACGGCTCACAAGTTTCCTAGAGCAAAGCTTAATAGTATCAGACACTTGCTGTAAATCTTTCTGAAATTCTGATCCTTCAGCTCCACTTGGACCCCACGCGCACCTTCCCCTTTGGAGGGATAATTACATCAGCACATTCAACTCACAGCACATTCAAATTCCTCCTCCTTTCCTTGTAGGGCTTCTGTTTGCCCATGTTTCAAGCAGACACTGCAATAGTGTTTTTCAGCAACTTAAACTTGGGTACTGTTGATTCATTTTCATTGTGGAGAACTGTTTTCTTCCAAGATTTTTAATACACTCTTTTTTTTTTATGTATTTGGTGAAGGGTCTTTAGCATCTCACTACGCAGATTGGATTTGTAGCAATCTTTCTGTTTTCAGGCTCCCAAGCACTGAGATTGCAGGCACGTGCCAGCACGCCCAGTCTCAGTCACCATCCCAGCATGCCCCGGGGGTGGAGCCAGCATAGCACGCAAGGGATCAAACCCCGGCTGCTGTGCTCTGCTGAAGCAGGATATATTCTTTTCTTGACAGTGTTCTCAAAATGATACTTTGAATAAATTCACCTATTTAAGACAGGTAGCAATCTTTTCACAAAAGATAAGATTGTTCCTTCAAGATTTGAATTTGTCTATTGCGATAAAGAATTTTAATGTGGCATAGTGGTGTGAGATATCCTCTAATACAAGCAGAATGCCAAGCACTTCATAACATTCTCTGGAGCCAACTAACTTTGGGGTATGAATAGAGTAATAGACAAAGAGAATCCAGAGCATGAAAAATAGAATTCGCAAACAGGAGACTGAACACACCTTAGGAAAGTGGAGCTAGTTTAAGTTGTTCTGCTTAAAATATTGCTAAGGAATAATTACAGTATCCAAAGACTGGTTCTGGATTAACTGCATTTGAAAGTGTTCAAGGGGAGAAACATGCAGGGATAAATGTCTCCTCATATCCCTAATTAAGATGGAATCTATATGTGCTTCTACCTAACTCTGATAATCTGTCAGAACTACTGTAGCTTTAAAATTTGTCTTATTATTGGCTTAATACTTATTATTCTTTAGTATTTATAAAGTGTTTAATTCAACAACTAACTTGGCATATAGTTTAAACACAATAAATTATGGTTATTATTATTTTATGGACTTATACCTTCATCTTTTTATCCACTTGATTAATTTTTAAATTAATTTGATTAAATTTGATATTGCTGATACATTCAAATTAATTGATTCATTTTTACAGTAAGCAAAGAAGTCTTGTAATTAAGTAGGCCAAATATAAAAAAGGAAGAGAAAATGAAATAACTGGATTGAAAATGCATAAGGTATATAGAGAAAAATTTTTCACTAAATGTAGAATGCAATATTTTTTAGCAAATCCATGTTACAATACAGAGAATTTTCAATAATTGAAGGGCTGGCCAAGCAGTTAAGTTGATTAAAGCACCTGCAAGCAGGGCAGGGGCTGGGGGGTTCCATCCCTGGGCCTACTGAGCAGGCCCTGCCCCCTGGGTGTGCAATTTCAAAGCCAATTGAGACTGGGCATGGTGGTGCGCACCTGTAATCCCAGTTCTTGAGAGGCTGTGAGCAGGCAGATCACTAGGAGGCCTGTCTGGTAGTGAATTCCTTAACCTGTAGACCCTTCCTTAAAATACCAAAAAAAAAAAAAAAAAAAAAAAAAAAAGTCCCCAAGGTTTCTTTTTGGTCACTTTTTCAGTGTTATATATGTACCTGTTCTTAATCTTATAGTTCCACTTGGTGCCTCTGGACATGTATGTGATAGGTAAGTGAGGAGTTCTGAACATCAAAAGGGGAGATTTTAAGTAGTATAATGTATTGTTTGCTTCTCAGAATACCTTGAATTGATGTCCCAAATTAAATGGAAGAGAGGTGAATGACTAGATGACTCACAAGTGGACGAGGTCAAGGAGAAGCATTTTAGTGACCTTTAAGAACATGTTCTCTGATCCAACACAATCCATTATTCTGTCACACTGGCCTGCTCTTCACTTAGTGAGCTTCTGTAAGACTTGTGAGCAAAGCTCCTTGACTTGCATGTCTGCAGTGCAAAGGGCAGAGGTGTCAATACAAGTTGTGATTCCTTCACCAGGAGAGCACTTAAAACGAGGAGCCATTGAATTTTTCAATTAGTCTAACCTCTCACCTACCATTTTTGAGAGCAGTGTGTCCTCTGCCTCAACAAGAACCAAAGACCATCTTGTTGTGCATACTATGCCCAAAGTGGATTGCTTTTGCTAAGCTGAAAGCTTTTGTAGGGCATGGCTAAAGCTGCAAAGAGGCTGAACGGGTGGCTGATCCTATGAGGCCAAAGTTTTATGAAATGACTTGGACTATTGTGCTATCCGCTACACTACTAAAAAGGAAAGGGAAAGGGGGAATATAATAAATATATTAAATAACATGTTGAGGAGAAGCAAAAAGAATGAAGAGAAAGAGACAGAGGCAGAGAGAGAGGCAGAGACATAGAACAATAAAAAGAAAAAGCAGTTTGTATGATTTGAGTTTCCATGGTAAGAATTCAGTTCACTAACAAATTGTGGATTCCTAGCCTTTCACTGCACAGTAATTTCCAGGCAGTTTAAAGCCACTTCTGGCCTGCTCTCCCTGCTTAAATCTACTGCTGTGTCTAAAAGCCTGTCCTGATTCCCCTGTATTTATTACAGATTCTTTTCCATTTGAGGAATCAATACTAAATGCAGGCACAGACAGCACTTTATACTTGCTCTTTGGAACTATGGGAGGTCATCATTTATAAGTACTCTTTTAGGCAACAGAAAATGATAGGAAAAGCAAATTTGTAAATTAATTTTTCAGTTATAGAAATTTTGGTTACATGAGATTCTAACTGGATGTACAGGCTAAAGTAGACATAGAGAGCCTTGATAGAAATGTGAAAATTCTTTCAGATGGATTAGAATCATCAGTATTATAACAGTGAGGAAACTATTTTGTCAATCTACTTACAAACTTTTCAAGTAACCTAGAAACAAGAGATGGATGAAAAATAACACTACAGAGAGACACCCCCAATGTTTCTTGTTAAAAAGAAAAACACTGATACTGACATTTTATATTCATTGTTTTATAGTTGATGCATGATTTGGGATAGTCACAGTTTGTAGTTACTATGAGGCCCTGATAAGTTTCAAAAATGTTTCGGTTTAAATCTTTAATGAAAATAATATTTGTTTGTGTTTTCCATAATCCGTTACCCTGCAACACACTGAGAACCCAAATGGTCCCATTAAATTACTTCTTTCACAGTGTTTTCTCAGGAAAGATATCCAGCTAAATATTTTCATCAAATAAAGAATATAGGAGCAGAGTAAAAAAAAAAAAACATTGAATTTGGAAATATCTTATTATGGTTTTATTGAATGTTATGTGCCAATCAATGTTTCCAAACAGAGTGTGCATATAATAGCATAGTTAAGAAATTATAGCTTATAAATTAATTATCTAATTTATATTCTTGTTAATATGGAGATAAAATTTAATACTAGGAAGCTTCTAAAATTGTATGTTTAACAAACCTTGTATCCCTTCGATAAATCATACCTGATTTGAGTAGATGATTCTTCTTTTTCTATATTTTTGAAAAATAATTAATTAATTAATTATGTGGTACAGGGTCTTACTTCATAGCTGAGACTTGTAGTGATCCTCCTGACTCAGCCTCCTCAGCACTGGGATTACAGGGCTTCCCGAGGTGGCACAGCATGTGGCATGGTGGTTTTTATTTTTTCTTTATTTAAATTTATTTTTTTAAATTGAAGAACAAATAGCGATGAGACAGTTTCAAGACAAATTAACAGGACAGATTCGATAAATTAATACATTGCAAACTGTTTTCATAATGTTTTGGTATCATACAAGGTGCATACATGATATTATACTTACAGACATTATTATAGCAGATGTCTCTAATCAATGAATTAAGAAAGTGTAGCTGTTTACTTACCTTATTTTTATACCTGAATTATATCACAGATTCAATAATTAATAATTTCTACCTTGTTATCTTCCTAGTGGCTGTCCATAGTACTAGAATCTGACATAATATCTTGTCCAACCACTATTAGTGCAAATCTTACCTCTCACAGAATTATGCAGAAGCACGGTATATTTATCCTAACTGTACTTTTTATACACACACATCATGATTCTTCCTTTGTATCCCCCCTTTTTTTTTGTCTAGACCTGTCAGAGATAGACACTCCATTGTCATCAAACCAATTTAGGTGCCTGAACTTGGTGACACAATCCAACACATTCCAGCATTTCTCAATAATAGTGAGTCATCTGAAGAAGTTGTTGACTGTAGCCATTTACAGCTCAACTTATTATTATGGCCCCAAGTTATATACCTCATTTTTATACTTACCTGCTGGGTGGTTAAGACCGAGATAGATCAAGCCCTAAATACCATAAGATGTAGCTTTTGTTTCTGTTGAGGTCAGTGAAGTCCTCTCAAGGGTTTATCTTGTGGTATGGTGTTTAGAGCACCAATCTATCCCCCCAACTGGATGATTCTTTACATGTATTATTGAATTTGCTTGCTATTTTGCTGAGCAGTTTTTCATCTACATATATTAGGGATTTTTGTCTGTAGGTATTAGGGTAATGAAGGTCTGGCAGAAAGAATTTGAAAATAATCCCTCTTCCATAGTGTTGTTTTTGGGAGGGTGGTGGTGTGGGGGTATTGGAAAGATGAATATTATTTTAAAAACATGTTTAACACATGCCAATTTTTATAGGAGCACACTTTGTGATAGCTAAATTCTGGCAGCATCAACAGAACCTGATAAAAAAATATGTTACATGTATACAATGGAATGCTACTCTGCTATTAAAGAATTACAGAGTTAAGGCATTTGAGGGAAAATGGATGTACCTGAAAAAATCTAATATTGACCAAAATATGCCACATATACAAGCTTAGGTACTGGATGGTAGCTCTCATTTGAATGAGACGAAGGACAGATGAAGAGAATAATGAAGGATGGATGGGTCTATCACAATAGGAAAGTGGTCCAAGGAAATAATGGTGAGGTTGTGAGGAAGAATGGAAGGGAAAATGAGAGGAATAAAGAATTTCCATGTACAGGTGTCTCAGTTATTCTTCTCTTTTTGCTGGGGCAAATACCTGACGCCCAAAATGAAGGAAGGAAGGGTTTATTTAGGTCACGTTTGCTGGAGGCTTCAGTCCATACTCAGCTGGATCCAAGGCTAAGCCACACAAGGGCAGCCATTCAAGGTGGTGGCAAGGAGCAGAGAGCAACGGGAGGAGCAGCAGCAACAAAGGACCGCAGAGCGCAAGTCTGTCTCCCTCAAACTGATTCAGGCTCTGTGCCCCAGGCTGGGTGAAGCACTCACACCCATAATCCCAGCAGTACTAAAACCCACAATCCTAGCCTTGATCATGAATTAATCTCAAACTCTAGAAGTCCCTGCCACATGACAGCATAAGGCTTTGAGCGGGGGGAGGGGGACAACTAGACACAAACCATAGCAACAGATGTCTATTAATTCCAATTAATGTTTTTTTTTTTTTCCATTTATTTTTATTTTATTGAAATACAAATGTCAATCAGACAGTTTCAAAACACCATAACCATACAGAGTCGATGAAATAATACATTGCAAACTGTTTTCATAATGTTTTGGTATTGTACAAGGTGCATACATGATATTATATTTACAGGTATTTATGTAGCTGAATTATATCA
>PVKA01043566.1:0-16687 GCA_004027165.1 Ctenomys sociabilis
TACTTACTCTGAGAACATTTGACCTCTATATTGTATATATTTGAATATGATCCCCCTCTTCCTTGCTTCTATTTTTGTTGGCAGTAAAGATTTTTAGTTACTTACTCATATAATAAATGAATATTTATTATGCAAAAGTAATACATAAAGAAAAATATGAAGCAATAAATGAAAGCTTCCGTGTTCTTTTCCACTCCTACTTATCTTCCCAGAGAATATCTACCATGGAGGGTTAGACACGTGAGTGTACATGTGTGGCACACCTATCAGTAAAAACATTTTTAAAAATTATTTCTAAAAAGTGCTTCAACTCTTTTACTGCCTGTACATGTCTTGCTCATCTCTCAAATAGCTGTTCATATCAAATCCTGTGAGTGAACCACAGTTTATATTCTGTGCTTTTTCATCAAGTATATACGCATTAGTAAACATTCCTATTCAAGCAGAAATGCATAGAGTGCTCTAGCACTTTTGTGTGTGTGTGTGTGGCCAGCTCAGCCCACCCTGGGGCAGGGCTGGCGTGGCATGTGGTACTGCGGATTGAACTGAACCCCTGCACTTGCCTAAGCTTGCCTAAGCATGCCTAAGCAGGTGCTTTAGACCACTGAACTATCTCACTGGGCCCTTCAGTATACACTTCTGAAAAGGGGAGCTGTTGATATAATCAAGTATACACTTGGAATTTTGATAGTTGCTTAAAATATTAACTACCTGAAATCTTCAGCAATTTGTGTATCTCTTGGTATAAAATTATGCACTTCCTAACAGTCAGATGAATGATTGATATTATTGTAACATTTCCTTCAATCTATTGAAATAAAAACAACACATTTGGTCCATTGTGTCTATTAGGTTGCTGTATCCATGGGTTCAATCCCTTTCAGATTGAAAATATTTTTTAAAAAATTGTGCCTGCCAGGTGTAGTGGTGCATGCCTGTAATTCCAGCATGCAGGAGGCTGAGAGAAGAAGATTACCATGAGTTCAAGGCCAGCCTGGGCTACATAGTGAGTTCAGGACTAGTGAGATCCAGTCTCAAAAAATTAAAATGTAGGAAAGAAGGTAAAATTATCCTTATACTGAATATGTGTACATTCTCCAGTGATTGTTTCTTAAGCAAAACAATCTTAGCAACTACTTACCTAGTGTTCACACTATTAGATATAAGAAGTTTAGAGGAAATATAGAGGATGTGCACACGTTACATGCACATTTTGAATCATTTTCTATAAGAGCCTTGACTATTCATGGATTTTGATACAGGAAGTCTTAGATCCAATTTTCTACAGATACCAAAGGATAGTTTTAATGTACATTTCCTAATTATTTATAAAGATGAACTCTTTCTCAGTTTCCTGTTTTGAATTCCTTGTTCACAGCAGGGCTGAGGCTTCCTTTCATATTCTTCTATATTTCAGAGGGAGGTTAATAAAGACTTTCAGGAGCTGATCTCTGTGTGATATTTTTTTTTTTGGGGGGGGGACCAGGGATTGAACTCAGGCCCTTGCACTTGCCAGAGAAGCGCTTATTCCACTGAGCCATCTCCCCAGCCCATCCGTGTGACATTTTGAATGATAGATTCCCAACATTGGATTGTGAATGTGCTAAGGTAACACTGAGTAATACTACTATATAGTATGTATTCCTTTCTATCAATTTCCTTGGGAAGGATTTTTTAACCTCCTTGGACCTTAGCTCTTCATTTATAAAATGGAAACACCTGCTTTTGTGTGAAGGCTTGGTTGTTTTGTGTGAGTTAATAAACATGAAGTACTTAGAATAATGATTTACAAAAATTCTGTTGTCATAATCATTGATGTCATCATAGCTACTTTTCATGACCACACTTATTACTTTTATGTTAAAGAAAGGATGTGGCTCCATTTGGAAAAAATTGTTGAATGGGTGAAAGAGCCATGAGGAATTTATTTCTAGGTCCCTGCTTTACCCAGACCAGTGGTTTGAGATTTACCCACCCTTTCCCTGAAGTCAGCTGTTTTATTGAAGTTATGCATTTATATCATTTTCAAACTCTAAAAAATATAGCCAAAAAAGAGAGACAATTGAAGTATCTGGGTGGTATTCGTGGAGATGGAAGAAAATTGCTGTTCTGGACCTTGAAGTGAAACCCATTCACATGCCATGATACTTATGAAGTCATGTAGGCTGGATGAATTCCAAATATTATTTCCCCTTGCAAATTCTTCTCTCAATAAAAAAATAAATGAGGGGAAGCTTACCTGTTCGTTTAGCTTGTCTTCAGCAAAGGGAGTTTATATGGCACAAGTGTGTTATAATGACATGTAATTGTTTTAAAGTATTTAAGTATATTTTCAAGGTATACAATATAATTATGTGAGGAATGTTATTATATAATGATCACAATCAAACTAATTATCACATTTATGTCCACCTATGGTAACATTAGCTCCTCAAAACTTCTTCATCTTACAGCTCAAGGTTTGCAAGCTTTGATCAACCTCTCTCTCTATTTCTTTTATCCATTCATATGCTGGACACAGATTGATTCCAAATCTTGGCTTTTGTGAACAGTACTTCATTGGATATGGGAGGGACGATATCTTTCTGACACTGATTTTATTTCTTCTGTGATTTAGTGACTAAGTTAAATATCCAAAGTTTTAAAAGAGGGGGAGAAGAAAGAGGAGAAAATATAAGAGAAGTCAGATTGTGCAAGGAGAAGACACTATCTATATTTAACTAGCTTAACACTTCGCATGGATGAAAATGGGTGACAGAGACAGGGGAGGTGGAAATGTGAACTAGGCAAAATGAAGTTCTATTGTCTTTCTCATG
Source organism: Ctenomys sociabilis (assembly GCA_004027165.1). Classification (NCBI taxonomy): domain Eukaryota; kingdom Metazoa; phylum Chordata; class Mammalia; order Rodentia; family Ctenomyidae; genus Ctenomys; species Ctenomys sociabilis. Next base: position 2,817 of record PVKA01043566.1, read on the forward strand.
GATGTGCTCCACTGTGTTTAGTATAATGTCCTATCTGCCTTAATTCTTCCACCACAGACTTCCTTTATACCTTTAGCTCTCAACTTTTAATGTATGCTTCCCTTAAACTTAGCTATTTCTAACAGAGTAAAAGGATATAATAAATTATAGCCCTATAACTAGAGGATGGTACTTAATACTTGCTTTTTCTGACTGAAGTTGGGAAACAAAATAGCCAACACTTAAAATCTCAAAGCTAAGAGTTTTAATTCTTAAAGTTAGAGTGAGACAGTGGAGCTTCCTGTTTATGACTTTCCTCTGGGACTATTCTTGTGTGGAAGTTAATCAAGGTATTAATAGTCAATCAAAGAGTGGGATGGCACCTTTCATATCTTGTGTTGAAGAAAATTTTTATATTTCAAAATATTTTATTCTTTGCATAATTTTCATCACAAATAAATGAATTCCATAAAGCTACAGAATCTAAGATCAACATACAAAAATCAAATATGGTCTATGCACCAACCACAAACTATCCAGAGGCAAAATTATGAAAACAATTCCATTTTCAATGACGACAGGAACAATAAAATACTTAGGAATAAATTGAAGTGGTGAAAACCTATATTTTGAAAACCATAAGAAATTAATAGAAAAAAACTGAAGAAGATACAAATAGATCAATGGGAAGATGTTCCATGTTAATGTATTGGAAGAATTAGTATTATTAAAATATCTATACTCACCAAAGCTCATTACAGTCTTAATGGGATCCCTCTTAAAAAGGCATTTTTCACAGAAGTCTCTATATATTAAAAATGAAAAATCCTCTCCCCTTGATTATGTATCAACATGAATGCAGCTTTTCAGCATAATAACTTATTTAGTCAATCATGCATTAATTTAGTGAGTCAGTTGGTCAATGAAAATTTGGGAATTCTAAAAAAAATATCAAAACCATAACTATTTCATAAAATCCATTTCTTTTATTTCTAGCCTATCATCAGTGTATGTGTCAGATATATTTTGGCTACAATATAAATAAATAATTGATTTCTTTTGAGTAGGTTGAGGAAACTGAATAATAAAGGGCTTGGAAAAAATTAGATTTTTATGCATTGGATTTGAGGTGTCCATAGGTCATTCATGTGAAAATGTCTCTAAGCAAGTAAAATATGACAATCTATAGAGACTCAGATAGAGCTCAGGCTGAAGGCTTATATTTGGAGTAATGAGCTTAGCAAGTTTTAAAAGTCTTATTACTTCCAGAAAACTGATTTAGTAGGAGTTCAACTTTCATTGAGGTTAAGTATAATAGCTTTTTAAAGATGTATGTTACATCATAAAACTTTTGGTGTTTTTAATAGTCTTAAAAATTCTCTACTCTGAAATTCCTTTGCTGTCAAATTTCTGTGTACACTTAAATATTTCTCTTATGTCCTTTGAGTTGATAGTTAAATTCTCATGCACAAAATAATACAGTTTAGAAGAAAAGACCCATCAAAGAGAAGAATACTAATTAAAACATCCATTAGCCAATGTAGCCTTTTGAATTCTGAATGGAAGGGTTAGCATGTATTATTTAATTAAAACTTATGAATTAATTATTTGAAAATGTTCCCTGAGACATACTTATTATATAACAATGTAAAATATCAGGGTAATTATTTAATTGCAAACAGGTTATAATTTTTTGATAAGTGTAAAGATGAACTGAAACAGAAGAATTTAGGGAAACAAATGGCTACCCTTGATAACAAAAATTTAAACAAGGTGTTAAATAATTAGTATTTGAATTCTCTTTTTGATTTTTTCTTTTGGCAAACAATTTTAAACATTGATGCACTCAAAGTGGACTAAATTCTATAAAGCCCCATTTGCTGGTTCTTTAAGTTCTTGTTTGAGGCGAGTTAAAATCCACCTTGCTCCATAAAATCCTATAAACACTTTAGCTACTGTAGACATTGGGCTGTGATGTTCTGTGCTCATTGTCACATGTATGTAACACTTGTTTTCCCACATGCACAATTATCCACTTTGTGTCTGTTTCAAGTTTTAGAACATCGTTCATGTTCTCAATACGATTTACATAGTATTTCTGCATTTTTTTAAAATGTCTTCTCAGAATAAAAATTTTGTGTGTTGGTATGTATGAAATAAAGGTCATAATAAGATCATAAAATAAGGATCATAAATAAGTTCTAGAATGTGTAGGCTGTCATCAAATGTCAGAAAATAAATGAATCATTTCATTGTCTTATATTTTTTCTAGTTATTCCATAAACTTCCAAGAATACTGTGGAGAATATACAATATGTTAAAAATAAATATCACAATTCTCAGGAATTTAGTACTCATCTTCACATCTTATTTTCTGTTTAATAAGGCTGAGAGGATTTTTATGGCTGTCCAGCAAATAAATTATGAGTTTTATTGCCTATGTATGAATGATAACATTTTAAAATATCTTGCAACTTACTGTTTCCAGGATACTAAATTTTAAAATGACAAACACATTCTAATATTAAGCAATGCTCAAAAGTATAAATTGCACTCAAATTTGCCCTTTATGGTTGATCAATACTCCATTGTGTGTATAACACATTTTCTTTATCCACGTACTGAAGGACACACGTGCTGCATCTAAGATTTGCTCATTGTGTTGTGAGTTACGAACATAACTATGCATGAATTACTCTAACACGGACGGTATCTTTAACGCTTTGGGGAAGATAGCTAAAAGAATAGCTGCTTTTTTTTCGGTTGTGATTTTTTCTTTTTTCAGTTATCACAGTGGAGCCAGGTCCTGGTATTCTGCTGCCATACAGGTGAATGATGACCCCACTGGGGGCAGGAAGCCGAGACAGGACTGGAGAGCTGGAGGCGGGGGCAGGGAGAGAAGGACACCTGGAGCCCTGGATACCCACTCCAACATAGGGTGAGGGCCTCTTGCTGCCGCCTCAACCCTGAGGGGAGAAGCCCAGGATCCAAGAAGATAGAGGGACACCCCCTTGGCCACAGCCCCATGCCCAAGCCAAAGGAAAGAGGTCTGAGGAGAGTAGAAAAGGACCCAGAATTCGCAGGTGTCATAATCAGTGACCCCCCCACCTCCTTTCCCTGACCCATTTTTTTTTCACATTTACATTGGAAATAATTTGACAAGCTGATTTTAAAACCTTATACAAATTTTCTAACCCGAGGTGGAGGGGGTTAGAAAGTGGGGTGCAGGGACCCATAAATCACCTAAAAACCCACAGGCAGGAGCCAAGCCATGAGGAGCAGGGAGAAGGAGGTCCCCACTGCACACTGGATCACCTGCTCTGTGGGCCTCACCTGGGTGTCCACGATCTGGATGTGTGGGGGACAGCTGAGGACATATTAAAAGGTTAAATGTTATTGCACGTTGTTATCTTTAAAGTAGTTAGTTAATTTATTCTCATGTTGTTTTAAAATTCTTCATCATTTTATTGCTGGTTAGAGTAATTTGTAAGAAAATGGACACATCTTGAGACTATATTGCTAAGGGAACTAAATGGGTGGCACAAGCTTAAATATTTCATGATTTCTCTTACATGAGAAACCCAAGGTGTACATAAGTTAACTATAAAATAAAAGATAATGGCCAACAAGAAGTAGTTCTTTTGCAAAGAGAAAGAGAGCCAAAAGATGTAGGTAGGGGAAAGGATGGAGACAAAAATAATGAAGATGGGTCCGGGGAGATGGCTCAGTGTAATAAGCGCTTCCCTGGCAAGCGCAATGGGCTGAGTTCAATCCCCGGTTCCGCCAAACATAAAAAAAAGATGTGGGGTATGTGTACCAGCACTCCGAGATGCAATGGATCATTATGTGCTGCAAACACATGCTAATAAAACTTTAAAAACCAGTATTCAGATTTTAAAGAAAAAGTAGCTAGACACAGTATTAACTAGGAACCAGATGAAGATGGCTTGTGAAATTGCTTGAATTTATCTAATAAGGTATAGTAATTTTTAGAAATTAATACTAACCTGAATTTTTGAGTTTATGTTAATGTAGTAAAGAGTGATACTTTGACGCTCTGACCAAATAGTTTTATCTCACTAATATCAAATATTAAAATATTTAGATACAATAATTCTTCTCAAGGCAAGTTTTGGTTTTTGGTATTTTAGTTTTCACCATTCACTTGCATATGCTCTTTTTGACAAAGAACTTATCTGTATAAAACATGATGTACTGTATTTGGCAGTATGGAATGAAAAGGAAAATTGAGTATTGCAGATAGGTTAAAGAAAAACACCAGCAAAGTTTGCATATTTTTGTAGTGAAGGCATGGAAAAAATGAGGATGAAGAGGTCCTTGTCTTTCAGTGCAGGAATGTCAGTTGGGTTCACTAGAGGAGCAGAAATATCTGTCTGTCTGTCTGTCTGTCTGTCTGTCTGTCTGTCTGTCTGTCTGTCTGTCTATCTATCTATCTATCTATCTATCTATCTATCTATCTATCTATATCTATCTGTCTATCTGAATATACTATGTGTATATATATGGGATATATATATTTATTCTTAAAGTAGCAAATATATGGATAATATATGTGGAGTATATATGGATTAAATTATAAAAATATATAACACATGTTTATATAAATTACAAATTTATGTGTGGCCACCTGCAAAATCAGGATGGAAAGATGCAAAATGTGTGCTGCAGAGTTAGAGGACCCAATCAAAAGTCAAAGGCTTGGAGCTTTGTGCGCAGTCCGGTGCATGTCCTGTGGGAAAGCTGAAAGACCCACCCCAGAGGGCTGGAAGGTCTGTGCTGGAAGCACTGGAGATAGAGGTCCACAGGCTCCGATGCAGAAGCAGGACAGAGCTTTCTTCCTTCCCCATGGAGGCTACAGGCCTACTGGTGGCACTGCTCGTACCAAGTGCGTTTTTCCTCTTCAGTGTGTGGCCTACGATCAGTCATCCGCAGACCCACAGAATGGTTCTCCATGAAGCTCACAGGCTTTCCTCAACCCATTCAGGTTGGCATCATAATCAGTTACCAGAGTACAGTTTGTTCTTACAGTATCTTTGCAAGGATGTGGGACCAGGAGGAAGGGCGTTGCCAGGATTGCTTTGGTGAGAAGTTGTCTCGGGTGGGAACGTGAGGCAGTAGCCAAGTGTGAGCTGTCCAGCAAATGCCCTCCTGCTGACTGATGTGTGCTTCTCGTCGACTTTAGTGAGTCATGCATTTTGAGGTCTAAAATTAGATAAAACTGGAGAGAAGACCTTTAAGTGTTTATCTTATCTAAAAAACAAAGCAAAACAAATAAGGATAGTTTTCATTTTAATTCTGCAACAACAGACTGGGGCCGGGGAGATGGCTCACTGGAATAAGTGCTTCCCTGGCAAGCACAAGGGCCTGAATTTCATCCCTAGTTCCACCAAAAAAACCTATAAAACAAACAAACGAACAAACAAAAAAGCAGCAAACTGTTATGAGCCTTCTGCCCAGCAGTAGATGGCAAATCATAATCAATCATGAATGAGGTATTTTTAATTTCATGTGTATGTAAAATCATTGCTTTAGTTCTCTTCATTTATTGTATTCCATTGTTTAAAAGAATATATAGAAGTACATTCCACTCTGGACTTGTTTTAGGATAACATTAACTTTGTAGAAAGTTTGGAAACCAAACTAGAAAGTGTAATGTCACATGAAAAATGGGTTTTCTTGTGAAATCCTAGGTAAGGAAAAAATATCTACTCAAAGCAATGTGAAAATTTCTTTTAATATCCTACTTAAAACTGTCCAAATTTTAAATTAACTGGTGAATATTTTTATAACATCTGAACCAAACCTTTACTTATAGTTTACATGTAAATACTTTAGTAGGGGTACATACATGTTTTTATTGTGTCTCCTATTTTTTATTGTTGCCTTTTCAAAAAAATTTGAGATAAGAAAAATTGCTAAGGGTCAATGTTCAGGGTAGACAGCATTGACCTGAGAGCCACCAGCTATGGAAGAGTCTTCGGAGAGACTGACATCCAGCAGCTGAGTGAGCTTAGGTGCTCTGTTGACTCATTCCTAGTGGCACAAGAACAGTTCATGAGGACCCACCGCTAGTGGAGTGCTCGCCCTGGACAGCACCACGCCTTGTGCTGGGCTTGGCATGAGTGCTGCAGGCTGGCACTCATGTGCCCAGTTTATAAGTGCAAAACTAAATTTGTTAAAGAAAGTATGTTGCCCAAAGTCACACAATTAATCCAGAACTAATTCCAAGATATATAATATTTCATGTGCTTTAGTCTATGAATTTATAATTCTATGAATTGCTTGTATTTCCTTTTGGGAGTCTCTATCCTGACCACATTCCACATCGCTTGGATTTTTATGCCTTTCTTCCCTAAAACTTCTTTTGAAAAACTAAAATTGATTTAACTAACCACATTTTGGGTATTTGGTTTTTTACAGATTTCTCTAACCTTGATGGAATTTTCAGTATTTCACTGAAAGTCTTATTATAAATGAACTGCATACAGATGTTGTGTATATATGTAACCCTATTTTCATTCCTTCAAACAATTTTTATTCTTGAGAGAGATAAAAGAAGCCTTTATTATGTATACAGAAGGGTTGCAGGAGAATGGAAGAACCCTTGGAAGAGGGGGCAAAAAGCAAAGAGGTTTTTATTGAGTGGACTAGAACGGGATGTTTTGCTAAATAATGAAAAATGATGTCCTTATATTTCTCAATGGAAACAATTTTTTAGCATAATTTTTTATATCTTATTTGCAGTCTTTATTGTATTATTATGTCAGATGTTTGTCAGGTTTCATGGATTTCTCTGTAGAAATAAAAGGAACAGCGTACCTCATGAATCTGGTACCCTGGTAATTCTCTGTAAGTGTTGCATGGAGTAATGGTTTGTTATCTGCGTCTATGCTGCTAGTTCACCCCTTTCAAGATGTAACCCTGTTGCTTTGTCAAGTTTTTATCATAGATTCTGAGGTCCACCTGTACAAAAATGTCTTCATACACAGAGGTTTTGTTAATAATAGAAACTTAAATTTTGAAAGGTTGAAGAAATTAGAAATGATAAAAAAGAATTGTATTGTTTCAACAAGTTATATTTTAATTTCCCCAGAGGTTGATAATGCTTAAAATTTATAAATGAAGTAATCCCTGTAGAATCAAGGACCTAGTAATAAATGATTCTAATTATGTTTTAAAATTCACCTGTCAATATTCTTACCTTATTTTTGCTTCCACAGATTTAGCTTTCTTTGGGCAGTTACATCCTCAAGTTCCAATTAAAAATGGAATTATGGGCTCATCTGCTCAGCCAGGGGCAAGGCCGAGCAAGTGTTAAGAGGCAAACTCAGCATTTCTAAGTAAAATGTAGACACATTTTAAACATACATAGAAGCACACATTACTCTGGCTGGGTTAGGTGGTACTGGTGAGCATCACGTAGCCATAGTGCTTACTGGCCCTGAAAGTGTCAAAAAGTATTGGAAGGCTGAACAAGCTACTAAGCCATACATGTGCTCATGTCACCATGCCCACTAAAGAGCTCCTGGCTCGTGCCCGCAGGCCTGGTCTTCTTGTGGATTCCAAGAATAGAGCTAATTTTTACTTCTGGCTGTGTCTACCTTTGTAGCTTTCAAATTTGTGATCCTGTTGCTTTTTTCTGTTTTGAAAACTACATACTTATTGAGTAGTAGGCACAACACTCACCATTTTCTATACTTGGCATTTGTTGAAAGATTTAATAAGAGATATGGAAATGGCCATCTTGTGCACGGAGCAGTCGATGTACAGTGCTGTTTAATTCACACTGAGGTGGAGCTAATTCTCAAGCCTTGTTTCTTTCTTATGTCCCTTTGTTCTATTAATATTGTATAGATTATTTTATAAGAAGTTTTGCATAATATTTTAGATTGTCACTGTTAGTGTCTTCTTAATGCAAATGTTAAAATATAAACTATAGTGTTCATAATTAGATATGCTTTCAAGATATATTCTGCCATTTTAGAAATTCTACCAACCAAATGTATTTAAACACATGCTGATAAAAATTTTCTTTTCACTAAAACATCTGTTAGCTTTAATAATGACCAATATTAAGAAGCCAGTTAATCAAGTCTATTCACTAACAGAACTTGTTCTTAATTTCCCAATTCTTACTATAATAAAAAGTCCTGGGCTCTTTTCTATGGTTAGATAACATGTTATATATTTTTAACTCTCAAGGAGGGTTTTAGAAGAGAAATTAGAACACAGATGAAGTTTTATGCTTCATTATATATTTATTTTTAATATAATGGATGTGGTTTAGTTTTATGGAATTTTTCTGTTATTACAAAATTGTTATTACTAGAAATAATTTCTTGTAAAATAATACATTTTACTAGGTGCAATTGAGTGTGTGCATTTTGTGTTATATTTAATAAAAACATAGAGACCCAGGAGACTTATTTTGTGTTTGTCTTCTTAGGATATTTACTTTATATTAATACTGAAACTTACTAAAAAACATAAGATTGATTTTTGTCTTTCATTTCTTGCCTCAAATCAGCATTTTGTTACAGAGAAATAGTATTTTGAGTCTAACAGAATAAGGTTACTACATGTACTTACATTTAGCATACTAAATATTCAGGAAAATTTTTGAAAATCAATTAAATCTTTTTAAGTATGACAGGTGAATATCATTTAAACATGCTCACAAGGTGAGATACTATATTATTGTTATTATTATTATTATTATTATTTGAGACAGAGTCTTGCTATTGCAGTTCAGGCTGGCCTTAAGCTCACTTTGTAGCCCCAGGCTGGTCTTGAATTCACAAGGATCTTCCTGCCTCAGCCTCCAGAGTGCTGGGATTACAGGCATGTGCCACCACACCCAGCTCAGAGACACTCTATTATTTAATGTGATTCAAATTCACATACTAAAGCTGTACTAATGAGTGTGCAAAATTACTTACATATTTTACCATGGTGAGAAATGCAGCATTAAGACCCCAAGAGCTTATCTATATGCTTGTTTTATCCACAAAAACTCTTCTGTATTTGTGAAATGGTTTGTGTGTAGCATTGAATATTCACTTGTAAGTGATGTCACAGAAATACAGACAAGATTTTCTGTGTATGTTAATTCCCTGGATGACAGAATCTTCAAGGTGGTGTTTTAAGGGGTTCAAACCATTAAGTGATTCAAACTTTTAGAGCCATCAAGTTCCTGGCTCTAACACAAAGTCTACCATCACTTTTTTATTTATTTATTTTTATTTTTAGGGGAGGGTCTACAGGGTGTTCAGGGTCTCGCTACTAGGTCAGACTCATAGTGATCCACCTGCTTTCAGCCTCCCAAGAGCTGGGATTACAGGTGCGCACCACCATGTCCAGTCTCCATCGCCTTCTCAGCACACCCCGGGGGCAGGTCCAGCACAGCAGGCTGGGGGATCAAACCTCTGGCCCCTGCTCCTTCCAGGCATTTTAATCTGCTGAGCTGTTTGGCCAGCCCATACAAACACTTTTATAGCTCAATTTTGTATACATCTCAGTTGTTCACTCACTTGAACTCAAGGCGTTGTTACTTATTCCCTTAATTTCTGCTGCAGATCATTTTTGCAATGGCTCAGAAATTTCCACAAGAACATAAATTCTTCTACACCTAGAAATGTAAGTTGACAATGACATTTTCCATTTTGTCTTTTAGAGCATCAGAGCATCAGGCCTTATCCTGCTGGAAACAATCCTTTTTGGGTCTCTGCTACTGTACTTTCCTGTAAGTAACACAAGTATATGTGTAAAAAATTATATTTTTGTTTTATTTTGCCTTGGGAATATTTTCTGCATCTGTAAACATGCTATATGCCTCACATTCATACACTGCATTCCTTACAAAGCCCTCCTTTATACACACTTGCATACATCAGACCTACACAGAGATTGGAATCCTATTGCCATCTGTATGACCTTAAACAAGTTGCTTATGGCTTATCATTTCTGTGTGTGTGTGTGTGTGTGTGTGTGTGTGTGGTACTGAACACCAAGACAAGAACTCTGTCACTGAGCCACATCCCTGCCCTTGCTTATCTTTCTTTTCTTTTCTTTCTTTCTTTTTTTTTTTTTTTGCTTATCATTTTTAAAGCCCAGTTTCTGCCAAATTTTGTGAATAAGATTCTTAATGTGACATATGCATGGCATATTTGGGATTTCTCCTTTTCACCTCTTTACTTAGACATACCAACCATTAAAGCTAGAAAACTCTGTGGAAAAACAAGCATGAAGAAAAATACATAGAATGAAAAATGAATATAATGAAATAAATGTATCTATGGCACTATTGCCTTGGCAACTATAAAAGACTGACTGTCGCACTGGTACCACCATCTGTAATCAGAAAACTGCTGATCTTACTTACAGTTCGCCCACCTTGTGCTCAGCAGTTATGTGCTAAACATAATAACGTGAAATTTTTAGTCCATCAGTAAGATAAACTCGATTCCTTGTTTCAAGAAGTTTATAATTTACGGGATGATGAACCTAAAGGCGAAGAGTATTAAGAGAATATTTTAGTGGGACACTTAGGAAAGACAACTGACCAAATTTAGGAGAGAAGATACGGGTATTTGGGGATCTGAAAAATGAGTACAAATTAGAGAACGTGCGGCTGTCGGGGTACCATACTCTTTTTCCTATTACCTCATTTGTTGTTTCACTTCAGCCTTTTTTTGTAATTGTTCATTTTCTCCCCAACCTTGACACTTGAGTGCTTTGGACTCCTCACAGTTTTGTTTAGTGTGCATTCTCCCCCTAACCTCAAAGATTTAAATACTGCTACTTATATGCTGATAGCTGCTGCACTTACCTTTCTGGACCTTTCTCCCAGTTCCATCTCATATCCTACTGTCTACCCAATACATTCACAGACGGCCCAACAGAATTCCCTATCATGTTCCTAGCCAAGAAGCTGATTTTTACATCTAATAAATCTCTGCTGATAGCCGCTCTACCCTTCCATTTACTCTGATAAAATGCCTAGCGTCGTTCCGGATACCCTCCCTTCTCATATACCCATCAGAAAATCTTTCAGAATTGAGCAACAATCCAGCCAGTTTCCACTGTGCTTGCTGCCTCTACCTTGCATGTAGCAGGCTCCCTCTTCTGGACTATTGCAAGTTCTGTTATTACCCTCTGTTTTTTCAGGTTTGCCTCTAAAATCCACCTATTTTAAAAATATCAGCCAGTTTTAACACCAAAGTTAGACTGACCATGCCACTCCTCTTTGCAAAAAGTTCCCCATTTTGTTTATAAAGAAAACTAAAATCCCGACAAGGGATTCTAAAGCCACATATGATTTGGACGTTGTTCCCTCCTTTCCTCATTGTCTAATCCTCCTCCCTTATTCAATGTGCAGATAAAGTATTATTTTATCTTATTGAAGAACAAATAGCAGCAAGACAGTTTCAAATCAAATCAGTGGGATAGATTCAACAATTAATACATTGCACATTGTTTTCATAGTGGCTTTTTGTTGTACAAGGTGCATACATGATACTCCATGCACAAATACTATTAGAGCAGATGCCTCTGATCAATGAATTAGGAGAATAGAGCTGTGTACTTATCTTTTTTCTTTAAAGCTGAATTATGGTACAGTTTCAAAATTTAATACTTTTTTTACATTGCTATCTTCGCAGTGGTTATTCATAGTATAAGAAGCAGACAGGATTTCCTGTCTAAACAATTAGTGCAAATATTTCTGCTCATAGAATCACGAAAGTACTGCATATTTATCCTAATGGTACTGTTTATACAAACACAGAATTGTTCTTCCTTTGTATCCCCATTTTTTGTTTAGTCCTCTCAAAGATGGGTATTCTATTGTCATTCAATTATTACAGGTGCTTGAATTCAGCAAAACAGTCCAAGACAGTCCAGTAGTCCACAGTATCTGAAGAAGTTGTTGACTCAAGCCATTTACAGCTCAGCTTATTAATATGGCCTTGTTTTATATACTTCGTTTTTATACTTTTCTGCTGGATGGTTAAGACCAAAATAAAGCAAGACATATATAACAAAAATTGTAACTTTTGTATCTGATGGTCAGTCAAGTCCCCTCAGGGTTTCTTCTGTAACCCTGTACCTCACTCTGTAGATCCTTTGTCAGTGGCAGCCATGTGGATAAGTTATGGCCAATGCTTGACCGGTTTGCTCTCTGTGAAAACCTGAGGGAAAGTTTTTCTTCCATGTGAGTCTCCTTAGGCACACTATAGATCATTGATCACATTCCACTGTGGCTCAATAATCTCCTTGCACAGAAAATTTGGGGCACAACTGAGTTCCATGATGTTACAGTACAGGTTCTCCTATGTCCTGAGTCTTCTCTGAGCTTGAAAGGCTAGGGCCAAAATATTGGCTGAACTTGCAGCCCTTCCATTTCTCCAATGTTTGATCTGCAAACTTAGGTTTTTAACCATCCAGAAGAGAAGCTGATTAGTACCCTGCAACATATGCAGTTGAGTTTACCCTAACTATCTGACTAAATTCTTTTTAGTTGTTGTTATACCTTTCTATTTATATTTTTTCTTTTGATTTCTTATACTAGACTATATGATATTTGTACATGTGTGTCTACTTTATTTCACTTACGAGTATATGTTCAAGTGGCATCCACTTAAATATGAATGCTTCAAGTTTATTATTCTTTATAGCTGAGTAATACTCCATTGTATAAAAATACCACATCTTTTTCAATCATTCCTCATGTGACAGAAATCTTGGTTATTTCCAAGATTTTACTATCACAAATTGTGTTGCTATAAATATAGGTACACATATAGTACTATGATATAATGTTTTCAGTTCCTCCGGGAAAATTCCCAATAGGGGGATAGCCAGCTTGAATGGGATTTCCAGTCCTACTCTTGTGAGGAGTCTCTACCCTGATCTCCACAATGGTTGTACCAGTTTACATTCCCACCAGCAGTGGAAAAGTGTGCCCTTTTCCCCACAACCTCTCCAACATTTGTTGTTAGTTGGTTTGCTTATGATAGCCATTCTTTCTGGAGTGAGATGGTATCTTAATGTTGCTTTAACTTACATTTCACAGATGACTAGTGATGTGGAGCATTTTTTCATATATTTATTCACTTCTTTAATTTCATCCTCTGAGAAGTGTGTGTTCATCTCAGATGCCCATTTTTGGATTGGGTCTTTAAATTTGAGGGCCCTAATATATCTTAGTGCTTTATAACTTCTAGAGAGCAGACCTTCGTCTGAGTGCTTATTAGTTAAGATTTTTTTTTTGAAATTTGTGGGTTGTCTTTTCATTTTCTTGAAGATTTTCTTTGATGTGCAAAAACTTCTCAAGAAGAGTTGATCCCAGATGTTAATTCTTTCAAGTGTTTGCCGTGCGAATACATATCTGTTCATGAACTTTTTTCCTACCCCTATGTCTTCAAGAGTTCCTCCTACTTTCTTTTCCAGGAGATTGACTGTTTCTGTTTTAATGTTTAGATCTTTAATCCATTTTGAGTTTAGCTTAGTGCATGGTGATAGAGCTGGGTCAAGTTTTACTTTTTGTCATATAGAAAGCCAGATTTTCCAGCACCATTTGTTAAAGAGACTATCTTTCTTCTAGTAAGCATGTTTGGCCCCTTTGTCGATGATCTAAGTGTGTTCATAGAAGCTTCTGTCTTCTAATCTATTCCATTGATCCTCAGGTCTATTTCATTGCCAATATCATGTTGATTTTATCACAGTGGCTTTGTAGCATAATTTCAAGTCAGGAATTGTGATATATCCTGCCTTTCTTTATTGGCCAGGATTGCCTTTGCTATTCTAGGTCTTTTCTGGTTCCAAATAAATTTTAGGAATGATTTCTCTAGGTCTGGGAGGTATGTTGGTGG
>PVKA01043567.1:0-16686 GCA_004027165.1 Ctenomys sociabilis
AAAAAAAAAAAAAAAAAAAAAAAAAAAAAAAAAAAAAAAAAAAAAAAAAAAAAAAAAAAAAAAAAAAAAAAGAAGTAGCAATGGAACAGTTTCAAAATAGGTTAGTGGGATAGTTACAATAATTTATACATTGCATATTGTTGTCTTTGTAGCAGTTATTCACAGTACACGATGCAGACATGATATTTTGTCTAAACAATATTAGTTCAAAATTTGCTTCTCATTGAACTAAGACAAAGTAGTTGTATAATCTATGTAACTATTGCATACGTACATTTGGGTTTTTTAACTTTACTTTTGTGAAGACTTTTTAATGCACTTGAATCATGTCATTATATCTACTAATTCCTTTTTTGAGTTTGACAATATTTATTGGTTATTTTATTAAAGACATATATCTCAGTCCTTTCTCTCTCCTCATATTGAACTTACATTAGTATTTCATTGAGGTCAAGAAAAGAGTGTGTAAAAGAGGGATGTTATTTTAACAAACAGTAAAATGGAGAAGAATGAGTGAAGTTTGCCTACACACAAGTAAGTTAAATTTATGTTCATGTGTCTTGATATAATTACATTATGTAAGAACTTGTAGTTCCATACATTATTCCATTGTTTACTTGGGGCTTAATCTAAACTTTAATGTAAAAGAACAAGTTGCATAAGTTTCTTCTCTGGAGTTACTTACTATTAAAAAAGTCAGCAAGTAACTACCACCAATATAATAGTCTGAAGCTGCCTCCAAATTTAACATTGAAAGAATTCTGAAGGAAATAATTGTATTACATTTGTTTGGCTTGTGATTATGCTTTTAAAGATGTGTTTAACTGTCACAATAGAAAGTCCATATACAATATATGGATAATCTCTAATTCTCATTACACTTACATATATGGAGGATTATTACTCCCAGTGACTTGATAGAATGTCAGGAAGTTTTCAGGAATACATTTTGAACCCTAGATATTTTTGGAATGCCAAATCCACTGACTGTTGCTTCACTATGTGCTAAAAACTAAAAGTGTTAGATAGAAAGGAAAGTGCAAGAAGGATATTTGGGGCATGAAATCTGCTAGTATGGGGGAGACCAAACAATACTGAATGTACTGTAAGAGTCTAGTGACATGCTTTAAGATTTTTCATAGGGGAGTGATGAATATAACTCCTATTGCATGGCTAAGTCAAGATAGGAGGCAGAAAAACAAATCATTGTGTGGAGTACAAGTTGAGTGGAAGGCTTGTGGAAGACTGGTACAAGGCTCAGTCCAGGAGATTGGAGTGGGGCAGAGAACAAATTGGTCTGAATTCAGGCTCTTAACGTAGGTAGCAAATCAAGGAAAGTTTGAAACTGGCCATAGTAGATAGGAGGGAGGTTCTGATCTAGAGTTTGAAGTTCATGAAGGCGAAGTCCAGAGGTAGAAGAAAAGTAGAACATGAAAGCAAATTATCAAAGGAAGATCTATCAGTAGAGAGGGGTTTATGGATATGGTCGGCTATTTTGTTATTAGAGACACAATCATAGGGAAATAGAAATTAAATGACAATATGAGAACTTTCCTGCTCCATGAGGAACTGAAAATGCAAATAATATTGACACAGCGCAGATCTATAGCATTAACATTTTGTGGAGCAGGAGAAACACACTGAAGAACATGTGTCCCACATTATCACATTAATGTGAAAATAAAGGCAAGGAAAACTAACCTACAGCAACTGAATTCAGGGCAATGGCTTCCTCTGTGCACACAGGGGTCTACAAGTGGGGTGAGGCAAATCATCAGAATGTGGAAATACTTTCTTGAAACGGTGGTTAAATGTGAAAAATTTTACAGCATTACTTGAAATCTGCATAATGTTTGAAACATATTTCAATGAAACAGGAGAAAATACTGATACAAAAATATTTAGGGGCTCTGTTTACTTTTCTGTGTGTGTTTTTGTTGTTTGCGTTGTTTGTTTTATTTTGTTTGCTTTCAATTTTTGCAGAACTGGGAATACAACCAGGGCTTTTACCCAGAGTTACATTCCCAGGTTGTTTTTATTTTTCACAAATCTCACGAAATTGCCCAGGATGGGCTGCAATTGGAGATATTCCTGCTTCAGCAGTCTAGCATGGTAGAATTGTAGCTGTGTACCAACATTTTCACCGTATGTCTTTTGTTCCATTTATTCATTTTAAAATAATACTTAACTCTTTAACATTAACAAGTTTCAAAATAAAGTTGAAAGTACTAATTTTTTTCCACATTAATTCATAGTTGAAAATTTCAGTATTGGAATATTTTCAATATCGATCATTAACGTACAGTTAGCCCACTTCACAAACTTACTTCTTTCCACAGTTCTGGCTCATACTAAGTTGAAAAAGAGCCCAATCAAATTTCCCCAGAAGCTCAAAAATGAAAAGAACTGTGGAATTTCATTCACTTCTCATCGAGTTTGTTGTGTGACCAGAAGTTTGTAACCCTATATAATGTGGTAATTTTCTACCATACCACAATATTTGGTATACATTATTTGGAAGATTTTTATTCTAAGATATTTGAGCTCTTACTCTAATTTTTCTCTTCCTAGCTCACTCCACTGACTCTGCTTCAATAGATTTCTGAGGTACCCTTGTCATCGTATCCACACTTACCTCATCAATTATGAGGAACTTTAAGTAATAAGTGTCCAAATTCATAATTTTATAACTTTTCACTCATTGTATCTTCTTCAATATTTTATATTTCCCTTTCAAAAATCAAAAGCACATTTTGGTAATGTTCATAGCAATAAATATGCTAAAAGACAGAATGATTCAAGGAGAAAAAAATCACCATAGATTTCTGTTGTACACACAAGAGAAAAACCATTACAATTGTGGTCTTTATGAGCTTCTTAATTTGCTTCGTAAATCATTGATATTACCAACTCATGTTAGTGCTTGTACCATGAGATTTTATCGTGCCTTTCTTACATCGGATGTTTTAGATAGCAAGCTAGATTTACTTTGATGAAAATTACGTCATCGGA
The DNA here is from genome assembly GCA_004027165.1 of Ctenomys sociabilis. NCBI lineage: Eukaryota > Metazoa > Chordata > Mammalia > Rodentia > Ctenomyidae > Ctenomys > Ctenomys sociabilis. The sequence continues at coordinate 3,013 of PVKA01043567.1, forward strand.
AACTTTCAGAAAACCTGAAAACTACTTGAGATTAAAATATTGGTTGTTGCTTTTCTTACCAGGACGGCAGTTGTGATTTCAGGTGACCAGGGCTAGCACATGGCAGTGAAGACCTCATGTAGAGATGGCTGTGTTGTGAGCAATCAATTTGGCTGAGTAAGATTGTCAATTGAGTCAAAGCTATGAAATACAGTGTTGACAGAGACTGCTGGGACAGCGAAAGGGGTGTGGCTTTGGCAATAGCAGAGCTCAGCTGAAGTCCCTGTCCCCAGAGCACAGCTGCCTTCACTTGAAGGGGAGAGAGTCATGCACTTTTGTAAAGTTACGTGAAGTGCTTTTAGTTGTGAGTGCTAGTGTTTCTTTTGATAGTAGCTTCTGAACAAATTATGAGTCACTATACTTACAGTTGGAGATGCAGCCCTTGTATTAGGCCTTCAGAGGCAGCGGCATCTGCATATGCAATGTGAGTGGCTTCCTTGGTTTTAGGCCCAGAGGAACTGGAGGGTGAGGGTCGGGCAGTGACAGTGTTGTGGTTGAGGGTTGAGTGGAAGATGGAGCTGGAGTTGCTTTGCCTGTAGTCTCCTGTGAAGTGATTATGTTCTCAGTGGAATATGTTTACTAGGAATTGTGGTTTCAGTGGACAAATCGGCAAAGATAGTATTTGTTGCAATTTCAAATGAATGAGGTTTGCCATGACTGTCATGGTGCAGTAGAAAGTGCTTTCAGATTCAGTAGAAGCAATCGTTTCTGTGGTGCTCCCAAGTTCAGTAGCTGTACTGAAATACATGTCCCAATGAACCTATTATGGTAGACTCATACAAAATTATTGTGTGGCTGAGGAAGTGTGTGGTCAACTGAGGTAGTTTCTGTGTAAGTCTGGTGGTAAGGCCAGGTGGAATTCTGTCAAAGCTTTAAATGCAGTGGTATTCTTTAGTGCAACTACAGTGTGTGTTTGGTTGTAGGTGTGGTAGTAGGCGTGGTTAGTAGCAGGTTCACTTGAAAGGCTACATTTGTTTTGGTTTTCTTCTTGTTTTTCATTACAGTGCTTGGTACCATGTGTTAACTTGACTCATTTCCTGGGCTTGTCTTGCCTCCCCGCTGAATGCTCCGAGGGCCCACCCTGATGTGTGATTGTTTCCATCTTGGGAGCCAAATGTACCTGCCCCAGGGCGCCATATGGCTCCACCCTGGGATATGATTGGTTTCACTCTAGAGCGCAAAGACCCTCCCTGGATGCCTATTGGTTCTTGCTGGGAAGGGCATACCTGTCCTAGGGCATGGATTGGTTCCACTCTAGAGTGCAACAGGCCCACCCACAGTGATGTGGCAGGAAGTGACGATGTACAGGAAATGACGAAAGACTCTCACTCTCTTTGAGGAACTTCTGCTTTGGCATTCGACTTGGACTTGTCTGGATTCCAGTACCCATTGTTCACCCTCAGGCTTGTATCCTTCAGCTTACCTTGGCGACTCTTTTCTTAGACCCTTTGGCGGACCTTCAGAACTTTGGACTGAATTGTTCAGTCTGGGTTGTGGAGACGCCCTCTATACCCCGCCTCGTCTGACGCTGTGGGTGACTGTGGTAAGACAAGCTCATAATTCCTTATTCCTTCTTGTGAGACTAACTGTTCCTTATAGTAGGTATTTCAGTTAAAGCAGAAGTTGTGGTTGTGTATTGAAAAACTGTGCTGCTGCATCTAGCCACACAGGGGTTGGCTGGAACCTGTTCCCACTCACTTTTCCCATCCCCCACCCCCACCCACTGTGCCCCAGCTTCTTCCAAAGCTTGGCCCTTTCAAGAACGTTCTTTTTAGTCCATCACCTCTGTGGTGTTGGAAACTTGGATACTTCAAGTCCCTGGAATTCATTTGCTTCTGTAATCTGAAGAAGCAGATTGGGCAAGATTCTCTTCCCAAATAATTCCTGAATACTAAGAGCGTTGTAGTTTGCAGCTCAGTGAAGGAGAGGAAACAGCTACTGAGTCATTCGAAAGACGATTTTGTGCTTGTCTCAAGAAAGGTCTGCAGAGCAAGCCTGTCTCCGGGTGGCTCAGAGCCACTCCTTCTCCTGGAAGTAGGGGCTTCTTTCTGAAAGAGCACTGTGGTCTGAGAATCCTATCAGCATGTCTGATCGAGGAGACGGCTGCTATTTCTTTTTCTATTCCACATGTGCCAGAGGGGCGGTGTGCCGCTTCAGGCACTGCGAGGCTGCCCTTGGCAGTGAGACTGTGTGCGCGCTGTGGCAGGAAGGCCGCTGCTCTCGACGGTGGTGTAGGGATAGGCACATGGTCATAGATAAGAAACGCAGTGAAATTCCTTGTTACTGGGAGACTCAGCCCACGGGTTGCCAAAAACTGAACTGTGCTTTCCATCACAAGAGGGGTCGCTACATCGAGGGCCTGTTCCTGCCCCCAAGCAAAACTTTGGTGCCCACCGCGCTGGGTTCACCTCAGCCAGCCAAGGCCGAGGTCACCCTGTGGGGGGCTGGACTTGCGGTCCAGCCCCAGACTTGTGCTCCACTTCAGAGCATGCCCTGAATGAAAGGAAAAAGTGACCCAGGTGTGGACTGCTCCACACATTCACAGGAGGTGATCAGTGTTGCGGGCAGCAATGAGGATGATGCAGACTTCTCTTCCAAGAAGGGAGATGAAACCAACAGGGTTCCCCTGGGGAGTACTCCTGAGGGCCCTAGTGGATTACAGGTGAACTTCACACAGAAACCAGGTGTCACTTTAAAGCAGGAAATTTCTTCTGGAGTTTCCAGTCCTGATCTTGAGCCTCAGCTCCTTCCGACTTTGCTGAGGACAGTCACTCTGTCAAGCAAAGGAGAACCCCTTGTTAGGGTGAGTCTTTCTGAGAGACTGGGGAAACGAAAGCTGTCCCCCAGTGGTGACAGCGAGCCCCCACTAAAGCGGAGCCTCGCAGAACGGCTAGGAAAGAAAGTTGAAGCCCCAGAAACAAATCTTGACAGAGCAGCTAAAAAACCTCAGATTTCCAAGTCTCTGCAGGAGCGACTGGGCACCTCACCCCGACCACACAGAGGTGAAACAGCGAAGAGAGGGGCCAAGGCTGGTGCCATCCATGTGAAGACATTAGAAGAAATTCTTCTGGAAAGAGCACATCAGAAACACAGAGAGTTGCACAGTAGCCTCAAGATACCAAGTCCTTGCAAAGCTCAGGATTCAACCTCAAGAGCGAGCAGCTTCCCCACCATGCAGATGAAAACCCTCTCCGAGGGCCTCGCTGATAACAAATACGGGCAGCAGGAAAAGGAGACACAGCAAAGCAAAGGAGGTGCAGCTTGCATCAAAACAAACATAGCCGCGGAGATGAGGAAAAGAGTCCTTCTGAGGCCCATCCGTGTGAGCAAAGCACACTCAGAGGAGCCTGGGGGGACACGGAATTCTCTACAGGAGGTGCACGTGAAAACTCTGGAGGAAATCAAGCGGGAAAAGGCGCTGAGGATGCAGCAGAGCGCTGAGTGGGGCACCAGCCTCCAGCCCCAACACCAGCCCAGCCAGGGAACAGGGCGGCTGCTCCAGCTCCAGAAATGGCCAAGTGTGAAAGAAGAGCAGAAGCTTCCTGAAGGAGCTGAAATTGTCTTTCAGAGCAGAATCAACAGAACCGTGACTGGTGAGACCTCAGCTGAGAACATGGGAGCTAGGACCGCAGTTCCACTACAGAGATGTGAGCTCCCGACTGAGAAGCACCTGCACAAGGACCAGGGCTGGGGAGGCTCACAGGGGGGAAGGTCAGCCTTGCCAGCCTTCCTGGAAGGAGTAGCCCCTAGCGGTAGCCGCCTGGAGAAACCTGCGATCAGTGCTGCAGCAGGTGTCCTGCCTGGCCTTACCAAGCAGCTACCTACAGGGTCGTGCCAGAAGGTTCAGGTAGAAAACTCAGACCCTAGGGACATAAAACTGAAGAGGAGACACACACGATGGACATCGGCACAGCACGGTAATGCTAATCCCAAAGTAAATGTGAAGCCATCCGGGGTGAAAGTGGTTTCAGGTCCCCCGTGTGCCCCAAAACGCAAGGCCTCGGACATGCTTCTTGAAGATGTTGCAGCTGGGAAGAGGCTGAGCTCCCCCGGTGTCCTGCAGATACCCCAGGCCAAAAAAGCAGCCATATCTGCTGTCCCACCCTTCCTAGAGCGCAGAGCAGCCCCAGCTTCTGAGAGGGCAAAACCTAGAGACACTTTGGATCTCTCGCTGGGCCACTCCTCTCCAGACCCACCATCCCTGGGAGGATCTGGTCCTTGGTCATTCGAAATGGCCACAGACTCTGGGAAAGCCAGCTCTGCCTCCACAGATGGACCTCGGCTTTCCGAGGAGGACAACTTTGAGGAATTAATATGGAAATGTTCAAGATGCTACTTAGAAGATGTTATTGACATGGACCTTGAGAAAGACGACAATGAACTTTTGCTTGAACTCTCAGAAATGATTGAGAGCTGAAGGTGGGCCTTAAATGCTTTGAAAAAGCTCACCAGGGGCTGAGGACATGGTTCAGTAGAATAAGCACTTCCCTGGCAAGCACAAAGATCTGAGTTCAATCCCCAGGACTGCCAAAAGGAAAATAACGCCCGACAAAAACAAAACAAAGGAAAAACTCACCATAAAGGACTTAGTTTCTTGTTTTTTTCTTTTTTCTTTAGGCGAATCCAGGGATTGAACCCAGACCCTTGCGCTTGCCAGGGAAGCACTTATTCCACTGAGCCACCTCCCAGGCCCCTTAGTTTCATTTTTATAACACATATCTGAGAGGGTTATTTCTTTATTCTTGAATTTACGCTAAATTAGAAGTATAATGCTGAATTATCTATGTGGATTCATAACTATTTTTATTTCTGGTCCCTTGCTAACCATTTTATCCACCATTCAATGCCATAGTTTTGCATCTTTGAGGAAAGAAATAGTTCTGTCTACAGAGAAAAAGACTGCGTGGGAAATGTGAAATGAAAGGGTGTATTGTACTGAGACAACTGCCGCTTGTGTGGATTGAATTTCATGCTACTGTCAGACATGCATCCAGTCTGTGCTAATCCCTATGTCTTTGCAAATTTCAAGTCAACTTTATTTATGTATTTTCCTTTATTTTTAGGGATGGTTTTAAGTGGTGTTCAGGTCTCATTAGTAGATCGGACTCATGGTGATTCTCCCATTTGTAGCCTCCCAAAGTGCTGGGATTAAAGTCACAGTCCACCACGCCCAGTTTTAATCACTATCGCAGGGCACCTCGGGACAGGGGCCAGCATAGCAAGCCTGGGAATCGAACTCCTGGCCATTGAGCCTGCTTGCAGGTGCTTTAATCCACTCAGCTATTTGGCTAGCCCTTCAAGTACACTTTAAATTGGGCTGAAGAAAACTGAGCATTAACAAAGGCCTTTGAGCCTGAATCTGACTCTTGGGTTTCTGCAAAAAGCTGTGGTGTATTTCTTGTCACTGCACTCTTTAAAAAGGTTTCTCTGGTGCCTCAGAGGTCCCCTGGACCTTGTATTCCACTTTTAAGCTTCCCAAGTTTAGAAGAGTTCTTGTTTTCTTCAGGATTTCAATCCTACTGCAGTTAAATTGTCAGAGAGGCAAAAAGTGATCAACTTTATTGTCCAACTCTGCTGGCAAGCTTCCCTTGATGAGTATTTATTTGATATATTTTAACTCCCTCAACAAGAAGTAAGTGTTGTGGACCACAGTCACAGACTGAATTCGTCTGTCACATGGATTTTGGGGCATTATGTGTGTCTACTGTATACCTTCCAGCATTTTTCATTTTTCTCTAGATGTTGATCTCTCTTTCCGCTCAAGGCTTAGACTTGGAAAGAGGCAAGTGCAACGCGGATGATAGTTGTGAACGGAGGCAATGCCCATGATCAGGAGGAGGAAAGCAGAACTTTTCCCTTTGATGTTTAGGTGTAGGTCCTCTTAGGGAAACTGAAGCACCTGTCCTGTTGGCTCCCAGGATCCGCTGTTGAAAATGGCGGACTAGAGTGGATTTGTACCACGCCTTTTTGAGGGATGTAGCCTTTTCCTTTGAAAAAGGAAAAAAATCACAGAACTACCCATTGTGTTTTGGGAAGAGCTGGATCATTCCGCCCAAGCAACACTGAATCTAAATTCACCTATACTTCTGCATGTACCATTCATCTTCAGCTGAGTGTTATAGGATCACCCTTCTCCAGAAAAGGGGTGCAATGTTCTGTTTTACCTACAGATTGTATGAACTCTTTTCATTTTTGGAATGCACTGACAGATTCCAGTGCACTTTTGTGTATAGCCATTATTCTTTTGGTTCTTTAAGAAATCACTTTCTTCCATATGTGAAATACGTATACCAGTCAGTGATTCCTTGTGAGCATTCTTTGAACCACTTGTCCTTACAGAAATCGAAATGCTTATTTGTGTGTGAAACAAAACTGACGTGGGAATATAAAATACATATGATGCTTATACATTCAGGCAATTCGATACAGGTTAGCTTTACAGTCAATGGCTTAGTTGAGCCAGTACAACTCTCTTTTTTGAGAGTTGTGCATACGTTTGTATTTTTAGTGGTTGTAGCAGTTGGTTCCATTATGTTGAATGCTAGGGATGACAGAATTATGACTCCATGATAAACTAGTTTGTGCTGCCCATCATTTGGGTTGGATCAGAATAATAGTGCTAAGTTATATCCTGGCTCATTGGGCAAGCACAGGATGAGTATTTCAGTCAGTCTTGTTATTGTGCTTGCCAATAGTCAAATAAGGAAAATATTCCACAAAGATCGTTCAGTATATTCAGTGTGTGTCACCTAAAAGGATTTAAAAATGGTAAGAATGAAACTGATCATTTTCATAATAATGACTCACTATCATTGCTTTGCATTTTTCAGTGTATATTATTTGTATGTAACTGTTATTTACATTAAGTTGTAATTTGCTTCATCAAGTAATGACATAAGTTTATTTTGTGTCATCTCTTCATGATCAAGACTAAGTTACCCAAAAAAAAGCTGGGTGTGGTGGTACAGGCTTGTAATCCCAGCACTCAGCAGGCTGAGGCAGGAGGATTGTTGTGAGTTCGAGACCAGCCTGAGCTTAAGACCAGTCTGAACTGCATAGTGAGACCCCATCTCAAGAAGATAAAAACAAAAAAGACTAAGTTACCTTTCCTTAATTTCATTCTTGGAAAAGATTGCTCTTGTGCAGTTCCAACCTCTAGAGTAGAGAAACACATTCCCAACATTCACCATTCTCATTATTATGTTTGTAGCACAGAGGCAGTTCATTAACTGCATTTTACAAAGAGGGAATTCCGTAGATTCACAAGTTGAGATTTCTTTCTTTGGAGCCTGCTTGGATAAATAGACTTCTTAAACACCTTCCTAGTCATGCATTCTTATTTTTATCCTGAACTAACGATGTAATTCAAGATCAGACTTTTGCTAATCTTCAACTCAAATCAGGAAATGTTACTAGGAAACGTTATAGATTTTATAAAATTTCATCTTCTATAAGCTATCAGCTATTTTTTCTTCAAGAATTGCTTATTTTCTGTGGCTGCTATTCTCATCTGTCAAATACCAGTAAATGACAATGCTTGACTTAGAGGAGTAATAGCAAACTTATGCAGGTGAAATGGCTTTGAACTCCCAGAGTACTATGCAGGTGAGAATTTGAATAAGTGACAGTTGGATGACACTGAGTGTGGAAGTATAGAAAGTTATTTTCACTTATGTTTGACATTCAGAATGTGGCCTTTGAAAAATTAATGCAATTTATAACTTGTCTAATGGGATTGTTTTGGACTTTGAATGAGGTAATATGTATATGTTCTTATTTTATTTCCTAGGGTTTAGGAAATGCTGAAAAGTACTATGCTTATTTTGATACTGGTCATTATTATAACATGGAAACAAAATTACTATCATTCAGTGTAACAGCAAAGCAGCAAAATAAGTATTTCATATCCAGAGTTCTTTGGTTTCTCTCAAAACTGAGATGTAGTCAGTTTTTTAATTTGCGTCTTAGTAGTCGTGGCTGTGCTGTTAATAGGTTAGTGGTCCCTTATCTGAATTGCTTAGACACAAAAGTATTTCAGATATTAGATATTTTTCATAATCCAGGATACATGTATGTATATGATGAGGTATCTGGGCCTGAGGCCCACATATGACTATGAAGTTCGCTTTTGTATGCTATATACAGAGCCTGAGGATGGTTTCATGCCATGTTTTACTGCCTCTGAGTTTCTGACTCACTAGACAAGAACTCATGTGGAATTCCCCTCCAGTGGTACCATGCCAGCACTCATCAATTTTGGTTTTTGAGCGTTTGTGACTAAATGTAGAATCACTGTTTCCCAGTGGTGTGGAGGTGAGACATCGTGGCCTGGAACAGAGAAGGCTTTACAAGGACTGGGAGGACCCAACTGTTCATGGGACAGAGCAGCCTCAGGCTACCTGTGTCTGAGGGCACTGCTGCAACTGGTGTGGGACTCAGAAGTGCTCAGGCTAAGGAGATGTGGGTGGGCCGCTGAGGGTCAGGCAGAAGGCTGCTGAATGAAGACGGGCCCAGCCCCCACAGCCAGAGGCCAAGACCAGCCTTGATCCCAGCACTAATCCCAGAGCAGACTTAGTGGGGTTGAGCGGCAGAGATTTGTGCTATGACTTGGACATTATGACAGAAGTGAAGGCACCAGAGGAATTGCATTATCGTGTTTGTTTTGTTTTATTTTGTTCTGATTTTCCTGTATTTTTAATAGCTATCTGCCCTTAACTTTTACTGCTTGTTTTGTTTTCTTCATTTCTTTTCTTTATTCAATTTTCTTTCTCTCCTTTCTTGATAATATTTTCAGGTGAGGAAATACTGTCTCTGTTATCTCTGGTTTATTCAGTTTTCTTTTGCATTCTCTTTCATTGTTTTTCTCCTGTCTTCTTCTGCAGTTTCCGATGGCTTGAGAGCTATTCTTCTATCCTGCTTCTACTGTAATATCCTTTTCAATCATATCCACCTCTTTTCCTGATCCTTTGCTTCCCCTACACACCCAGCATAAAATCACTCTACCAAGGAGATCTCAGAACATGAAATTCCTGGTTTAATTGAATTTTGTTATATAGTTGCAGATTGTAATCCTATGGTTAAAGGTGTCAAATTAGTACTTACCACATTTTGTCAGATTCTAGGCTGCATTTCAGACCCACAAAATCTCTAAGGGCCAGCTACTCCTGGAAGGGATCTCTGAACAGGCATTTGCTAGGGAAATTTCAATACTAGTGCTAAAGCTACCTGCCATAAGCGATGTATAAGCACCAACACAGAAAAACTTAAATATTTCTTTTTTGTTTTAGGCAAGAGACTACAGGATGTTCAGGGCCTTACTATTAGATCGAACTTTTAGTGATCAGCCTATTTACAGCTTCTTAAATTCTAGGCTTACAGACACCCATTACTATGCCTTGGCTCAATTGCCATTGCAGCACACTCAGGTATCGGGCCGTCATGGAAGCCCGGAGATGAAACACCTGCTCCTGAAATACCTTCGAGCCTCTTTCACCCATGGAGGTATTTGGCTGGCCCTTATGTGCTTTAATTACATGAAGCTCATTGGATTAGAGCTTTTGCTTCCATGACGATGATTCCACTGCCTTTCATGTACTTTTGCCATAATTTCAGCACTGCTTTCCTTTGTATCATGCTTTCCCATAACAAAAATACAGGCCAATTGTGTAAAAATTATACAGTGCTATATTAGTCCTCAAAGATAATATTTAATTCTCCTAAACTTATACAAAGTTACACAGCATTAATATCTATATCCTTGGCATTTGTTTTTCTTTAAACAGATTTTAAAATTCACACACATGCATGAGAAGTATAACAAACTACAGATACATGCAGAGATCATACGTGCTATGTATGGTCTCTTGCGTTATTTAAAATTCTATACCTATGTGAACAGAACCCAGATGGAGAAACAGTACGTTGCAGTTCCTGAAGTGGCCTCGTGCCCTATGCAGGAAGGCCCTGCCTTAGATGGAATTCATTCCAGCACAACGCTCAGAAGTCCTATTCACCTCTGAGTCTGATGAAGTGAGTCTTGTGTGCTTTTGGCACAAATACACAATGTGATGCTCCCACAAAAATACGATAAGAAACCATTTTTACTTGGACAATCAACTTAAAATGGTGATGGAGCCCACTAGATCTGTAAACTACCTGTAGCAACAGCAGCCCAGCTGTGCCAACATCTGGCAGGCTCATCAGCTACTTCCCCTAGTCCTTGGAAGCTACTAAGGCCCGTGCATAGCTGAGAAAGTTTACTACTTGGATGTTAAAATGTTAGAGAGTTGGGAATTGCCGTACTTTCCCCCCAAAAATCACAATCCTGACCTATGCTGTACTCATTTAACTTTTATGACAGGTGTGATATATCTTTCTTCTCTTGCCCATATTAATGTTTTTGAAATTCGCTGAAGGTATTATGATTACCTATGAATCTATGGTATGTGTGTTAATATATCATAATTTACTTACACATTATACTGCTGCCTAATATTGATTTCCAAGTTTCTGTATCACAAAGCTTCCATAAGCGTTTTTGTAATTTTCTCATGTTACAAATGTTGAATGTGTACTTAGGAAAAGTGACACATCATCAGCTAACTTCATTGGAAAATGCTAGATTTCTAAAATGACTATTTGAATTTAATTTCAGGTAGGAATGTATTAATTTCCTGAAGTCATAAGTCTTTATCAAGAATCGATATTTTCAGTCTTACTGATGTTTAACTGTTATCAATAGGTATATGGTGGTATATGTGTGTGGCTGAACTTCATGCTACTCTGGACATTAATGACATTGAATATCTTCTTTATTCTTTTTTCTCAATAATTAATACAGTGTAAATTGTTATTTGCTTAGTAGTTATCCATAGTAGAAAAAGCAGTCAGAATATCCTGTCTAAACATTATTAGTACAAATCCTTCTACTCATTGAATTAAGTGAAAGTAGCTGTGTATCTATCCTAACTATTCTCTAAATATTAATACAAAATGGTCCTTCCTTTGCATGCCTTTTTTTGTTTACTCCTGTCAGGACTAAACATGGGTAATTATTGGCATCTATATACTCTAAGTGTGTGAATTCAGCAAAACAATCCAACACAGTTTAGCCTTCCACAATAGTAGTGAGTTATCCACAGAAATTGATGATTTGAGCCTTTGAAAGCTCAGCATATTCATATGGCTTTGCTTTATATACCTCATTTTTATATTTTTCTGCTGGATGGTTAAGACCAAGATAAAGCAAGACCTATATAACAAAAAAATGTAGCTTTTATATCTGATAAAGTCAGTCATATACCTGCAGGATTTATCATGTAACCCTGCACCACACTTTGTAGATCCTTTGTCATTGTCAGCCTTGTGGTTGATTCATGGCCATTGCTTGACCACTTTACTCTCTGCAAAAGCCTGAGAGATTGTTTTCTACCCATGTGACTCTCCTTAGGCACACTCTACATCATCGATCACTTTCCTTTGTGGCGCCATAATCTCCTTGATCAGAAAATTGTGTTACAGTACATGTTCTCCTATGTCCTGAGTCTTCATTGAATTTGAAAGGCTAGTGCCAAAATTTTGGCTGATGTTGTAGCCCTTCCTTTTCTCTAATTTTTCATCTGCAAAATTAGGGTGTTAACTTCCAATGAGGGAAGCTTATTACCCCGCAACATATAAAGTTCAGTTTACACTCACTATATTTCTAAGTATGAAACATCAACATGGATCAGGTAGTTTGCATGAAGTATTGATATGTTAAATTTTAAGTCCCTATAGAATATGAGAAAAAACTAATTTAGAAAAATAGAAACAAACATTTACATATTTTTATGCAGAAATTTAGAAATCTCTCCGTATACAACATTGTAGTAGGACAGTCCTGTGACTTTTTTCTTGGGAAGAGCTGGGTCATTACGCTCAAGCAACACTGAGTCAAAATTCACCTATACTCCCTCATGTACCATTCATCTTCAGCTGCAGGATCACCCTTCTCCAGAGAAGTGATGGAATGATCTGCTTTACTTATAGATTGTATGAACTCCTTTCTATGGAATGCACTGACAGATTCCAGTTCACTTTTGTGTATAGCCATTATTCTTTTGGTTCTTTAAGAAATCAATTTCTTTCATATGTGAAATACATGTATTAGTCAGTGATTCCAAGTGAACATTCTTTGAACCATTTGTCCTTATAGAAATAGAAATGCTTATTTGTTTCTGAAACAAAACTGACATAGGAAGATGAAATATATATAATGCTTATGCATTCAGGCAGTTCAATATAGGTTAGTTTTACAGTCAGTGGTTTAGTTGAACCAGTACAGCTCTTTTGTGAGAGTTGTGTATTTCTAGTGGTTATAGCAGTTTGTTACATTAGGTTGAACAATATGGGATGACAAAATTATAATTCCATGATTAACTAGTGTTTGCTCCCTATCATTTTTGTGGATGAGAATAATGGGGCTAAGTTATATCCTGGTTTCTTGGGCAAGCACATGATGAGTATTCCAGCCAGTCTTGTTATTACATTGACTCAACGTCAAACTAGGAAGATTTTCTACAAAATCATTCAGTGCATGTAGTTTGTGTCACCTAAAATGATTTAAAAATCATAAGAATGAAACCAAACTTTTTCATAAAAATAACTCACTGTCTTTGCTTTACAATTTTAATTGTATATCATTTGTATGTAACTGTTACATACATTAAGTTATAATTTGCTTTATCAAGTAATTACATGAGTTTATTTTGTGTCATCTCTGCATGATCAAGACTAAGTTACACTTCCATAATTTCATTCTTTGAAAAGATTGTTCTTGTGCAGTTCCAACTTCTAGAGTGGAGAAATACATTCCCAGCAGCCACCTTTCTCATTATGACGTTTGTATTTCTTAAGAAATATTATAGAAATTTGTTTAAGATCCTAAATCCCCAGAAAATATCAGCACACAGGCAATTCATTAACTGCATATTTTAAAGATGGAATTCCATAAATTTTCAAGTTCAGATTTCTTCCTTTGGAACCTTCTTGGATAAATAGGCTTCTTATACACCTTCCTATTCTTATTTTTACCCTGAACTAGCTATCTAATTGAAGATCAGGCTTCAGCTAATTTTCATCTCATATTTGGGTTTTTTAGTATGAAATTTTTTAAATCTTATAAAATTTCACTTTCTGTAAACTATCAGCTCCTTTTACTTGAAAAAGTGCCTGTTTTCTTTGGATGCTGTTCTCATCAGTCAAATAATAGTAAACAAAATGTTTGACTTAGAGTAGTGCTATGAAAACTAATACAGTTGAAATTGCTTTGAACATAAAGAGTACTATGCAGGCGAGAATTTGAACAGGTAACATTTGGATGACACTGAGTGTGCAACTATAGACAAATTATTTTCAACATAGCTTTGACATTCAGGATGTGGCCTTAGAAAAATTAATGCAATTTATAACCTGTCTAATGTGATTGTTTTGTACCTTAAATGAGGTAATATGTATATGTTATTTTATTTCCTAGAGTTTAGTAAATGCTGAAAAGTGCTTAAGCTTATTTTGATACTGATCATTACTATAACATGGCAACACACACACACACACACACACACACACACACACACACATATATATATATATATATAT